>MU866419.1:0-31319 GCA_033296915.1 Triangularia setosa | reverse complement strand
CTTGGTATATTTATTGTAGAAAGTGTGGATACCGTGCCATCGGTTAGCGTGTATACTTGGCAGGGATATTTTTATTACCCATTATACCATAGTAGCTCCAGTCTGCGCATCACTCAACCCCCCTCTCCCCAGGGCGGTAGAAATACCATTATCCCTGAAACTTGGTCGGAGTCCGATTAGTTTTCCCATCCCTCCTCCAGTCAACAAAAACTTTCTGTCCTGCTACCGGCTCTCCTGAAATCCCCTCAGCTCAGTTTCCCTGCCTTTTTGAACTTGTACCTGCTGGACAGAGCCAACCGACAAGATGGCCGCTGACCTGCACACTGCTGGGTAAGTCCGTCCGGACCCCGCCATTGAATCATCACTTTGCTTCCTGTGGAGCTCAGGACGACTAGGATAGCTTTGCTCGAGCGTGCGCGCCTGCGATCGCGACCGTGACTGCAAATCTGTGGTGGTTTGTCCGGAGGCTGCAACGGCAGCATGGAAGATTGGTCCGGTTCTTGAGCGAAACAGACACAGCACGAGGCGCATAGACAAGACACGATGCTAACAGGCCGGACAGTGCCATCGAGCTCAAGGAGAACACCGTCATCGTTGTCCTTGGCGCGTCCGGCGATCTTGCAAAAAAGAAGACGGTATGTGTCATGGAGAGGGAATTTCACGAGTGTGTGCTAAAGCCATTGGGCTAACTTTGATATCATAGTATCCCGCCCTCTTCGGTCTCGTAAGTTAGCATAGCCCTCTCGTGAGGATCTACTAGAAGAGATGACTGAGTTCCGACCCCCCTGCGATAGTATCGAAACCAGTTCCTGCCCAAGGACATCAAGATCGTTGGATATGCCCGGACAAAAATGGACCATGACGAATACATCCGCCGGATTAAAACATACATAAAGACACCAACAAAGGACACAGAACAACAGCTGGAGGAGTTCCTCAGCATTTGCTCATATGTCTCCGGTCAATATGACCGTGACGAGTCTTTCCAACAGCTCAACAGTCACCTCGAGAAGCTCGAGTCTGACAAGAAGGAGGCCAATAGATTGTTCTACATGGCTTTGCCCCCCAGTGTTTTCACTATCGTCTCGCAGCATCTGAAGAAGTGCTGCTACCCATCAAGGGGCGTTGCCCGTGTCATTGTGGGTTGACCCTAAAGCCGGCTAGCTTGACGTTCTTCTGACTAACCCGACAACTAGGTCGAGAAGCCATTCGGTAAGGATCTCGCGAGCTCCCGGGAACTGCAAAAGTCTCTGGAGCCCGATTGGAAAGAGGAGGAGCTCTTCCGCATTGACCATTACTTGGGCAAGGAAATGGTCAAGAACATCCTCATTCTTCGATTCGGTAACTCGTTCCTCGGCGCCACCTGGAACAGGCATCACATCGACAATGTTCAGATCACCTTCAAGGAGCCATTCGGCACCGAGGGCCGCGGCGGTTACTTTGACGAGTTTGGCATTATCCGTGACGTTATGCAGAACCATCTTCTCCAGGTCCTCACGCTCCTCGCCATGGAAAGACCCATCTCCTTTTCGTCCGAGGATATTAGAGATGAGAAGGTGCGGGTACTCCGTGCCATACCCGCCATCGAGCCCAAGAACGTCATCATTGGACAGTACGGCAAGTCATTGGATGGCAGCAAGCCCTCATACAAGGAGGATGATACAGTGCCCAAGGACTCGCGCTGCCCAACATTCTGCGCGCTTGTTGCCTACATTAAGAACGAGAGGTGGGATGGCGTACCGTTTATCATGAAGGCGGGCAAGGCGCTTAACGAGCAAAAGACCGAGATTCGTGTTCAGTTCAAGGATGTCACCTCCGGAATCTTCAAGGACATCCCGCGCAACGAGCTGGTCATGCGCATTCAACCAAACGAGAGTGTCTACATCAAGATGAACTCGAAGCTCCCCGGTTTGACGATGCAGACGGTCGTCACCGAATTGGATCTCACCTACCGCAGACGCTTCTCGGATCTCAAGATCCCCGAGGCCTACGAGTCGCTTATCCTGGATTGCTTGAAGGGCGACCACTCCAACTTTGTCCGTGACGACGAGCTCGATGCTAGCTGGCGCATCTTCACCCCTCTCCTTCACTACTTGGATGATAACAAGGAGATCATCCCCATGGAATACCCATATGGTACGTTTGAACTATTCCCGAGACAGCATAACTGAAAATAGCAGCTGATGCATGATATACAGGCTCGCGTGGTCCTGCCGTTCTTGACGATTTCACATCGTCGTATGGATACAAGTTCAGCGACGCTGCTGGGTACCAGTGGCCGACCACTTCGGCGTTGGGACCCGGAAACAAGTTGTGAGTAACTTGTCACATACTGCATGGCGTTTTGTTTCTGGGACGAGATTTCCGCGACAGTACGGTTGAGCACCCGTTAAACTCTGGCTTTCAACACAGTTGAGCGCATCTCGAACTTGATGGCGACAAATTTATGGCAAATGGGAATATCAGTTATTAGAAACGACAGGTGTTTTTTGTATGGGAAAGAAACGTCTCGATTAGACTTTTCAGGCCGGGAGGTGCGGGCATGGGTGGGAATTGGGACAACGACAAATGACACCAGAGGAACCGTCCTTTTCCCTCAAACGGGGCAGGGCAAGGTTGTTTGTATTCTTGATGATCGGGTATAGCCAGCCAACATTTCGCGGGAAAGAGAGGAATGGCTTAAATAACGAAGTCTGTGTTACTATTATGAAAATATTGTTCTGCCTTTGCCTCTTGATATCCTTGAGTTGCTCATGTCCTTGTGAGATTGTGCCGGTGGCCTACATGATGTTAGTTGGTTGAAGTGAATTGAAATAAACGACTGAGTTCATATGACAGGCGAAGAAGTGAACATAGAGACGACAACCTGGAAGTGAATTGCTCTCAAAGAGGTTGACCGACGTCCATTCAAGCTTTGTTACCGCTTGGTGAAAATTACGCCGGGTTTACCTGAAAAATACGGATGGCTTGATAAGTGGGGGTGGGGACAGTTGGTGCCTTGGAACTTAGGCAAACAAGGCACTCAGCCAGCCCAGAGCGAACCAGAACCAGGCTCAACCCCGGCTGCAACTCTCTTTGAGAGCGAACATTGAAACTGCCCCATCACCACGAAACTCGGCAACCGACCGCGACTGCGCAAAGAAGCAGTTTGCACCTGAACAACACTCAGCAGTACATTGTTCAGTCAACCTGCTGACGCGGATTACGACCCGGCTTCTGCGCGTCCGCTGCCCTGAGGACGCTTGTCGCATCTCGCAACGGAAACTTTGGCGGTTTGGCTTTCGTTTGCCATCTGCTTTTGAGCAAGGGCGCTTCCCATACAGCGACGAGCGACGACCCATCTTTCCTTTCCCCCTTCAACTTCTCGGTGGAGCCGACCGGTTGACGATTTTTCCACGACCATCGAGGATACCCCCGACGCAGGCGAACCACAGGCGGTACATGGATCTTCGCCTTGCCGTCGGACCGCTCTTCTTTTTATCGGCTGTTGTTGGCGCATGCGCTCCGTGACCGTGTGCGGCGAATCTTTGATGATACGAACGACCGACACGAAAAAACGAGCGACCGGCCCACGTTGCCGAGTGTCTGCGCAATCGCTACTTTTGAATTCTTGATTATATCGACGACACCCGTCATTTACCCATGGTGACGACTTTTCTGAGTAATTGATTACCCGCTGGCCCACCGGACCTGCGCGTTCAGCGTCGCGTGTGCCTCTTAAGATCATTCCACAGACACTCGATATCGGCAAACATATTGAGAAAGTCTTATACAGTCACTGGGCCTTTTCGAGGACGTTTGAGCAGTTTGAAGGGGTGTTGGCGGCAGCTGCCGACAGCACGGGAGAGCCGCTATAGCACCATGGCGGGCGCGTTCAGGATGGAAAACGGTACACAAAATGGCGTACGCAGCAATCATGACAGAGATGGGTGGACGAACGGCGTGAACGGGGAGGCCACCAAGCAGGAACACCGTTCGGAAAAGGGTAAAGGAGTTGCCAGTGGTTCAGGAATGGAGGTCGGGTATCCAGCAAATGAGCCACAGGTGAAATTGGAGGAGCTACCGGACGAGCTTCAGCATATCACGGCCGAGATAGTACCGCTCAACATGCTGCTCTCACGGCTAGCGCAATACTCTCACGGGGCCCTTCAAGACCAGATCCTGCGGCTCGAGTCAATGCCATTACCGCAAAACCAGTCCAATGGAAGCGGAAACTACCACCCGACCACGGCCGAGGATATATCGCCAGAAAGTTTGGAGAAGAAAAGGATGCTCCTCAATTTTATACAGGACCTCCATACACGTTGGGTTAAGGCTCTGGTGCTGACGGACTGGAGTAAGAATGCGGATCAAGTTGGGAAGCTCATTGACATCAGGACGCACCTGGCAGCCAAGCTGGAGCTGTTTAGCGTGGCGATCTGGGAAATGATCAAGACGAAGCAGGATATGTTGTGGGCCAAGATTCCAAGCCCAGATCTGAAGACTGCGCTTGAGGTCCTCTCGCGCCCAAAAATCCATTGGATGCCTGACGTAAGTATCATTCTGTGAAATGAAGCGTCTTTGTATGTATGTATGTCATTAACATGATTTGTCTGTAGTTTGACTATCTTCCTCTCCCCGAAGTCACGCCGGAGGAATCGAATGCCTGGATTGAGGAGGTCAACACGCTCTTGAGCGCCAGGCTCAGTCTTGAAGAATTTGAGAGGATACCGGCACCCTTTTCAGATTACAAGATCGATTCTGGAGTGGCAACATTCTCTGTCCCCGGAGAGTTTGAGGTTGATCTAACAATCGGGGACGATGATTTTGAAAAGCAATTCTGGTTCATTGACCTAAGATTAATTTTCCGCCCAACTCCACCAGAACTCTCAGAGTACGCCCGGCTGGTTGCAGAAATGAAAATAAACAACGCACTAGGGGCCGACGGGTTGCTAGGCGCTTATAATTACCTCCACGACCTTGCGTTGACCGCCAAAATTGGTGAGTTCACTCGTCAGGCAAGGCAACTACGCGCAGGTCGATGGGCCGACTGCTTGCAAGTCGAAAGGTTGAATCGTGCTGTGGCTGTTCACTACTGGGCCAACCGTTCTCACTCTAAGGGAAGCAAGAGCTGGATTATTCTTGGCGTCAACAGTAGCAAAGGCGAAGATGGAAGACCGGACCCCCAGTATCCGAGCTATATTACCCTTCGTTGGTTCCGTGACAGTATCGAAGTCAAGGATTTTGACATCACCTTTGATGTTGATGACATTAGCATGGAGAGTCTCTTGGAGACGGTTATCACGAGGCATATTGAGCACATGCTCTCCTCCATGTATAACAAGCTCGCAAGCAAGCCTCGGTATACTCAGAAGCAGGGAAGGCTTACATTGTGCGGGTCTAGGACAACGCCCGGAGACTTCACTCTCAAGATGCAGGTTCTCGACGACAAGGATGTTACGGTGGGCATGGACCTTTATACGGGGGCATTCACTCTGCAAGCTCAGTCTCCGATGGCTGCAGACGTGCAAAGGAGGTTGAACACGTTCGTCACACCAGCTGAGGAGGGCGCTAGTGTTCTGGAGTTATTGCGTTGCCACTATACGACCACTGCCTTGATGAGCAGGGCCAAGAGTATTCGCTGGATGGTATCTAGCAGGTCCCCGCTCAGTATGGACGAGATGAAATCCATCGTTTACTCGGGTCCTCCGTCCGCGCGGGAGTCGTTCCAGACTGTATGGATGAAGAAGGTTGGCTGGAACCCGCAATGGTTCATTTTTATGAGCATGAGCCTTGGCGGGGACCAGTGGTGGTTGGTTGAAATGTGAGTTTCAGAAAGTTTTCTCCAAGGTCGAGCGTTATACTGACTTGGCTGGAAAGGTCTACCCAACAACGACAGGGCGCAACCGGTACCCGTGTCAAGATGTTCACAAAAATGCCCATGGCAACTGAGCAGCTGCGGCTTTCTGATCAGTTCTTTGAGAACCTTACCCTCTATGCTACCGGCATGATCGCGCAAATCACTGATCTCCGTGAGCTCCATAGTAAGCGTATGGCTCACACCACTCGCGAGGCTGTCAACTACAGCCTCCCTGCGCAGATCAAGATGCCCACAGTTTACGTGCGGCTATCGGATATGCTGGGTTTGCGTGGCTCCAAGGGTGATCGTGGACTCTGCTGGGCACAGGAATACATACCCATTGTCTTCAAGGGCGTGCAGGCCGAGAATCCGATGAAGATCATCGCTGAGGCCAAACTCACGGTTACTAACCGTCGGAAGTTCCAGTTTCTCAAGGGGAATGTTGACCATGATGTCAACTACAACTCACAGATCGGGCAGTTCTCTCTTCGGCTGCGCGGGGAGATGGGAACCACCGTTATAACATTACTTACATCCCGCATCCAAGCCCTGGACAAGCTGATTGAGCTGGTCGAGGCCATCGGTCGGGCTGGCAAAGCTGTGGTTCACCAGAGCGTCACGCTTCGGGAGGTAGTATTCACTTACAGTGACAGCATCACGGCAGAGAGTGGCGCACCTGAGCAGCCGCTATCAACTAACGCACGACGGCCCTGGAGAGTACGGCTGGACCTCACAAAAGAGCGAGGCGTCAGTGTCGACCTCGAAGCTGGCAATCCTCACTATCCAGCCATTGATTACATCCGTGACATGGCCAATTCCCCCGACTTTGAGAACCTGCCTTCGTGGCTGGTTCTCAGTCTGCCGCTCTACCGTGCCCTGGAGAAGTTGGAGGAGAAACGAACGAGTTTTCAAGATCAGCCTGTCGTCACCGTCTTGCACCGTGCTCTTAATTGGGTCACGATCCGTTACCTGCTCGGTACTCCGCCTCGGAAGCTAAACTTTGAAATCAAGCCGCGGAGTAGGCAGGGCAAGCTCATGTGGCATATCCATCGGGTCGTTGATTCAGATGCCAAGGCTACGGATGTCAAGCCTGAAACCAGCGACGAGTTCAACAAGGTGCTGGTTGAGCGGGTGTGGACAGCGAATGGGAATGGTTTTAAAGGGCTGACGAGTGGTGCGGCGGCGAGTCTGGAGCAGGGGATTGAGGAGCTGGTTGCGTTGTTGGATGAGTCTGTGAGGTCTATGGTTAGCGGTGGACCTCCTGTTCAACCGCCGCAGCCCCAACAGCAGCAGCAGTTACCGCATCACCAACCACAACCTCAACCACCTCAACCTCAACAGCAGGGTCCGACACCGCAGCAGCTACAGCAGGCACAACAGGCGACCAGGTTTCAGCAGCAGATGCAGCAGCAACAGCGTCAGCAGCAGATGCCAGCGGCGAACATGCACGCCGGCTCACCTCATCCGAACATGATGAGTAGGGGGCAATCGCAGCAGGGTCAGCAGCAGCGGCAGCAGCAGCAGAATAATAATCAGAATTATGGCAACAGTATGGCCAATGCTTTGGTGCTGGATTAGTCGGCGGCAACAAGAGGGGCTGGTGTTCCGAGGTGGAGCGGATACAAGCCGACCAGGGGGCACAGGAGGAGAGGAGTTTGATAGTTACCACTCCCGTTTATATCATGATCAGGGTCGGGTCTGATCATCGTCGCATGATTTTTATACACAAGAAAAAGCGATTAGTGCTGTTGTTTGAGAAAGGAGCATAGCAAGGAAGCGGAGATGATAACCGCGAAAACAAACATACATTGTGCTTTTTTTCTTCCTTATCGAGTGGTGGTTTTTGGTGATTTGGTTTATGAAGAAAGTTTACTACACCCTAGGTAACGGGTGGTATACTGGAGCATGGCACGTGCTGGCATTGGGGCACTGGGGGCGTCAACAAATTTTTCAGGGGAAAGGGAAATGGGGGGGAGCATGAAGAAAAAGAAAGAGATGAGATGAGATTCATTATCGAGGCTGCAAAATTCACACACGCACACACACACACACACAAATTCATTCATTACTCTGGTCAGGGAAGATTAAAGCGAAATTCAGGAGGGTTGAAAAGACGGTTGCTATAGTTGAGTTTGGGAAGGGAAGGGAAGGGAAGGGAAGGGAAGGGAAGGGAAGGGAAGGGAAGGGAAGGGAAGGGAAGGGAAGGGAAGGGAAGGGAAGGGAAGGGAAGGGGAGGGGAGGGAAAGGGTGATGGAGGGTCGGGGGGAGGAAGTGTAGCATTCGTCTTTGGCTGCGGTTTGGCTTGATGGTGCAGTAGGTTAGTTGTTTTGTAAGTCTGGGAATAAGAGGCCTACGCTTGCTAAGTTTGTTAGCTTAGGCGCTTTATAGAAATATGATACCAAAGCGGGAGTTTTAGTTGATTTTATTTTCCAGTCTGGACTGAATATTTTTGCTGGATGTTCGTGTTTGTAGGTAGGTTGGTGTGTGTGCTTCTCCCAGACAGATTCTTTCATGACCAACGCCTCATCTCATTACCTACCTACCTACCTATCTCCTGCCTGTACCTATGTACTTTGGATTTTACATCGTCATGTCGTGCGTAACATTGTGTACTTTGAATTCTAATCGATATTTGCTTTAGAAAGCCCTGAAAAGGGCAAAGAAAGCATGTGAGGTTTTAGTGAGGGGTGATACGCCCCCTATCTTGACATATGAAAATTAGTATCAAGAGTGGATCAAGTCAGCCAGTTTTGGGGGAAAGAGAGGGAGAGACAGAGAGGGAGAGACAGAGAGGGAGAGACAGAGAGGGAGAGACAGAGAGGAAGAGACAGAGGAAGAGACAGAGAGGAAGGGGAGGTGGAGGGGAGAGAGAGAGAACAGAAAGAGGGGCAGAGGGAAGAGATTAGGGGGGGTGCCAAGGGATAGGTAGGGAACGGGCAATGAGTAGAGAAAGAGGGTGTGAAGATGGGGAGGGGGTGAACGAAGGTGTTACTTTGCGTTCTTCTATCTCTGTCTTTTGATTTAAATTCGCTTGCTCCGCTGTCTTGCTTGTAATGTGACAGGTCTTCATACCCGTTTCATGAGGAGATATAAGTAATGTGCACCGCCTTGTTTCCTTTCTCATATTTGCATATTCTGTTTCTTTCCTTCTGTTTTCACATTAATTCCCTTTTCACATGGATGCTGTCTTCACTTGGTGTGACGCTGGATATCACCACAAAGTCAAACAGTGATGAATATATACTGTAGTTTATAAACAATTAATACATTGGTTGCTTTATAGTCTTTTATGCACCCCGCTTGGCTTCTGTGCTTACTGGTTGTACCTGCTGAAAGAGCCAGTCATTTTTCATCGCCCTCTACATCACCATCTATCCTTCTTCGTCGGAAGACTTGCTTCCCCCGCCCGCATACTTCATATACAACCGATCTATGGTGTTCATATTGGCTTTTGGGCCCCTCAACGGCGCATCAAGTCGGTTTATCGTGTCCATGGCCCTAAAAGGGGCGGCAAACCGCCACAGGCCCGTATCACCCACGGTAAGATGTGTGTTTTCCATATTGTCCTTATTCCTTTTCCACGCTCCGTGGATTTGCTTAGCCACATCTAGACCGGCTCGAATTGACGGTAGAACGCCCGGGGATTGGTATGAACCACCAGCGACAGACAGACGGCCCTGAAAAGCATCCTGTAGTTCTTCGTGGGCAGCCTTCATGCGTTCTCGGTGGCCGACCAGGTGCTGAGGGATGCAGTCCTGGCAAAGCTTCGTGCGGGCCACAACATGCTCGTTGTACGACTCGGGCCAGCCCATGTGCCGCGCAACGGCCTTTTTGGCCAGCTCGATAGCAGCAGCACCATCAGGGATCAATTCGGCCGGAAGGTGATCCCAATAATGACCGCCCATCATGACAGTGAGCTTGGTACCGTGAATTGTGTCTTTGCCACGGTTGATATATCGACCGGATATACGGGGGTCGGGAACCCATTCGCGATCTGAATCAAAGAGGACGCCTAGCACAAGTTCCGGGTTGTCCGCATAACTGACGGATTGTGGGATGAGATATCCGAAGCCCTCGTTGGGGTGGTTGAGCCCCGGCTGCGGATACCAAAGGTTCACTACGCGAATGGTGGTAGCGGTAGACCTCTCCAGTGAGGGAAGCTGGCCGGGGGGGCAAATAGCGGCGAGGGATTTGGCATAGAGTGTAGAGACGACCTTTTCGTAGGTCACCGGCGTTGGCTGCTTGGAAGTCTTGACGGCAACACGATCGACTCTGGCGGCATAATTTAGGGAGGTGACACGAGCACCCGTCTTGAACGTGACCGTGCGGCGGGATTTTAGGAACGTAACCAGGGCGTCAGTCAGCTCGTTGAGGCCCGATGGGAACCAGTGTGCGGACTTTTCAAGACCATCCCTTGCCAGTTTCTCTCCAGGAGTGCCTCGCAAATTAAGCAGCATAGAGACATCTGCCAAGTCAATCCAGGTATTCAATAAACCGGGAAACGGGTATTTGCCATCTTTTAATTCGCTCCAAAAAGGCGACCTCTGCACACTCAGCTTCCACACGTCTCCGCCATAGATGCCATGCATCACAGCTGAAAGGAGGTTGTCGACCAAATCACGCCGACCAAATAGCTGTTGAAAGTGATCCCCCACCGATACTTCGATCCGTGACAAGTCGTCTGCTGTTGGGTACTTCAGGCGACTCTCGAAAAGTTGACGGGACCATGTCCAGGCAAAACGCGCGAGTGACGGAAAGAGTCCCTTGAAAAGCGGCTCTGTTGTCAAAGTTTGAAAGATTTCGAGCGGAGTGAACGACCCGTCTGGGATCCGAACTAGGTGGTCTGGATAGTAGATAAACTTAGACATGACCTCGTCCTTGGGGGCGCTTTGGAGTGATTCATCGAGCCCCAACTTGTCAACCTAAATATACCGTCAGACCTAGCCCACGGAATGTCGAGTGAGATGTAACACACTAGCCAATAGAAGGGGAAGTCGTCGTATCGGTATGGATCCTTTGCTCGGTGTTGCGGCTTGATGAGGCGGGCGCCGCGCTGGAAGCACACGGTGCCTTTTTCTCCATTCAGGCCCGTGACCTGGACTTCCTCCGAGTCGATCCAGCCACCGAGGCGGTCGCTTGCCTCGTATATCGTGATTTTTATTCTCGGATCAAACCATGTCAAACAAAATGCTGCCGTGAGACCCGTCAACCCACCTCCTAGAATCGCAACTGACGCAGGTGACCTTTCGAATATGGTGGGGACTAGTCCATTGTCCGATTGCCTTCTGGCTGTGGTAGACAAAAGGCGGCTGTATTTCGCCGGCGAGCATCGGAGGGAGCCTGAGCTCAGCGAGCGGAAATGAGATGCGATCCAGCACTGGCGTTGCGCCAAGCAGCGCTGGCTAGTGGCAAGCATAGTGATGAGATAGTCAGCGACTGCATCTCACATCCCAGGCGTCTTGTCAAAGCAAGTGCTCATGGATATTGACGGGTGCAGTCGAAGATGGTAGAACGGTGAACTTCGACATCCTAGATAGGCGGGAGGAAAGTGGCGTGCGGTTTGCCGAAAATATGGAGCTTTCCGTCATTTTGTCACGTCAAGTTGAAATTTCGGTATTGCGAGCACTCGCAGCCACTCACTCGCTCATTCTCCCAAGTCACTGAATAGAACAATACACACAACTATTGATATTTTGCCCGCTTCATAAACCTATCATTATGTTTCATCCTGTATAAGCCGCTTTTCTACGGATTCCAAGCATGCTGCCCATAAACGCCGGTATGATTTCCTATAATACAAGTACAAAAGATGAATCCTTCCCCCACCTACACATTTTCAGGGGTATTCCTCGTTCCATGCTCATCCACCATATCCCATCCTACTAAGCTTTTCCACGAGGCCCTCTTAGACAACCACCTCCGGAGAAGCAACGTCGTCTGGATTTTGCTCAGACCCAGGGAGCACGAGGTCTTCCTGGGCGTTCTCATTCACAAACTTCCGGTCGCTGACATGTTCTTTTGACCCGTCTGCCGTCCAAACTTTGTCCTGGAACGTCCCCCGCTGCCCTTCCTCGTGCAAGAAGGGGCAGTTCCGGTTGGTGCAAGGGTGAAACTTGCAAGCGGTTTTGACGTGCGTAAACTTGCAATTTGGTATCTTGCACTCACCGCCATTGCGACACGCGGGGAAAGCTGGGTGGCGGAATGTGCAGTTGGGGTTGGAGCAATTGGGGAAGAATTTGCAGTCTTGTTCGCTCTGGTGTGCCATCTTGCTTGCGGGCGAGGGATGCCGACCAGTGCACTTCCAGTTCTTGCACGCCACCCCAAAGCTGCAAGTATCCGTAACGTCCACCGTAGTGTTGGGAGGCGCTGCCGGAGACTGGTGGGCAAACTTGCAATCTTTGTTACCACACCGCAGGTTGAACCGGCATACTGTCTCTTCGGGGTTGGGAGCCTCACGCTTGGCCCCGCCCATCTCGACATCTTCGCCTTGCTGCGCTGTCTCGTCCTGTGCCCCTTCCGATGACTGCTGCTGTTGGTGATGGTGTGGGCCATTGCCGTTGAAATGACTGCCGCCACGGCGGAACTGGTTCCCTCGGTTGGTGCGGTCAAACAGAGACTTGCCACGACCATTACCATTCTGATGAGTCTGTTGCTGCTGCATCATGAGCTGTTGTTGCATTTGCTGGAGCATCCGGTTTTGCTGTTCCATTATCGCGTAGATATCAGGCTGCACAAAGCCGCCAGCGCCGTTCATGGGGTTCATTCCGTTCATCGGGCCCATAGGTCCCGGAGCCCCGGGCATACCGTTCATGCTGGCCAACCCGGCAGCGATATTTGTGGCGCGGGCATTTGTCGTCCGTGGCTGTCTCCCTACTCCCATCCTCGGCCCGTGCGGAGGCCCTCTCCCGATCCGCTCACTGCCGGACTGGCCGCGAACACGGTGGAGGACGTCCTGTCCTGATCGATCAAGCGCACGGTTGATATGGCCCACCATACGCTTCTCACGGCCGCCGCGAAGAACAGCACCAGCGCGCATTGCTTTTGGCCCAGTAGGTCTATCTTTGCTGTTAGTAGTTGTCGCGAAAGCTGTATTCATACTTGGTTGGAGGGGCAATAACATACGCATTGATGGCAGGCGCATCGGTGTCCATACTGAGATCAAAAGTTCCTTCCATTGTATCATCCCCGACTGTGTCCATTTCGTTGCTTCCAGTGGCAGGCGGCGCAGGCTGGGAACCCATCTGGGCATTGAGCACGGCAACCTGCTCGAACAACCACCTTGCAAACGCAGGCACACTCTCATCGTCGGGACCCAGACCAAGTAAATCGCCAGAAATCTCACCGGCAACTTCGGCCTCTGACTTGCCGTTGGCGAGCATAAGAACGAAATACTCGGCCATTGAAGCGCCTTCGTTGCCAGGACCAGCCCATCCAAGTTCGGCTATCTTTGTCTGGATGGCCATGTTAAGGGCATCCGCCAAAGGCGTGCCGATCGCGACTTCGATAGACATGGTCGCGTGGTATGTGGGGTGGTAATGGTGTTGGGCTAGGAGAGGAGGAATTTGATAGTTGGGGGCTGATAATTCGGGCTGTCGCACTGCCGTGGGGGTCTGCGCTGTTGTGAGAAGATGATGATCGCTGGTTGTTGGTTTGGGCCAAAATCGAAGGTGGTTCTGTGGATATACAAGCGGCGAAGTCCTTTGAAAGGCAACGGAGCTTCGAGACGCGACCGCTCGGCGCGTGAGCTAACTGAGCCGAGGCAAAAACTTCGAGGCTTTCGAAGGGGGGTGTTTCTTCGACCGAATGAATATGAGTGTCCGAGACAGTTGAATCGCAGGAAGCGGTGGTGTTGGAGTCGGGATGTGTTGGAAAGTTTTACGGATATGATTCAACTGTGTGAGCCGAACCTTGCGCGACCAGGCTGTTGAGTTCTCCAGCTGTGTGGCTGGTGAGTTTTGCAAAGTGGCGGCCGGCACGTGACTAGCTCCAAGTGAAGGAGACAGCACGGGCCATGGCGTCATTGAAGAAGGTGGGAGCAAGTTCTCAATGCTTATTCAGCAGCACGTTTATCTTATCGCTGCGAAATTCTGGACTTCCTCAGCCCATTCGCCGACTGAGAATATAGCAGACCAATCCAATTCAAGCATCACTTCATGCCTCAGTTACACATTGTCTTCCCAGCCACCACCACCTGCTCGAAATAGAAAGTGCAACAACTGCCCTCCTGCCCATCCTTATTACTATTATAGCTGTCAGAATTCAGACGGTAGGTAGGCTGTAGGGGCTTCTCTCGGCCGGCACACTGATCATCGTCATTAGGATCCCCGCAGGTCTCGGTTAGGACCCACACCTATCTGTAAGGTAGTCGAGGTGCCGCAAACAAACATTCCACATGCCATCAATCTTCCTCTTGATTCAACAACGAAGTTATCTCGACTCTGGGAAAGACGCATGCAAGCTGCTGAATGTGGCTTCGGTTGAGACTTGGCTTCCGGCACTTACACGGACTATTACCCAAGAAAGCAGCTAGTCTAGACGTAACGTTGCGCCCCCTCCAAGCAGCTCGAAGATTTGGATCAACACACTCTTCTTCATCTCAAGTCTCGATCGACCGGCAAACAACAGGTAGCATCAACGCCACAATTCCGCTGAGACCTGAGCATCCCATCACGTTGCGGTTCCGGTACACAAAGTTGGCAAACCACGCACCCACACAAACCCATTTCTCTGGCACCTGGGTCTTGTGGTGCCCTGCACCGTGCCATCAGTCCTGTGCAACGCTTCCATCCTCCGCCTTGATTGGATGCGGAAGGTCCATCCGGTGCGGGCTGTGTGCAGAATACCCGTACGCGGTACCCGATTGAATGCATGAATTGCAAGACCAGCCCTTGAATGCCCATATCTTATTTATATAAACATCCAAAGCCTCCTCCCTCTCGTTCCGGCCTTGGCCTGCCTTGCCCCTGACTTCAGCCGCCTGCCCTTAGTTGCTTTGGGGTTGAGAAGTTCACAGGCAACTCCGAGGTCACTTCCTATTTCTTCCCCCCAGACAAAATCTTACCTCTTCTGTTTTCCCCGATCTTGAACGCACCCTAAAAATGTTTTCCCGTTTGCCGTCACTCGTGTCGACTCTATGCTTTCTATCCCCCCTCTTCCCCAACCCTGTAGCGGCAGTATGGCCCGCTCCTCAAAAGATCACCAAAGGAGATGCGGTCCTGTATCTGAATCAGAACATTGAAGTCACATATAACGGTGCATTTGTATGCTGGTCTTCCTCTTCCATTCCTTCTTCCGAATCACAGCCCCATGTATACCCTGATAACTTCTCTACCGTCTCCGAGGAGGAAATATTAACTGAAAACCTCGCCTACCAACAGATCCCCTACACATATGGATACACCCCGTCTGGTTTTAACAGCAAGGAAATTGTTCAAGCCGGCGTCTCCAGGGCCCTCACTGGAATCTTCAACAGCAAGTTTGTACCCTGGATACTACACAAGCCAGGAAGCAAATATGAACCCGACCTCTCCAAACAAGAGTGGCTCAAGACCCTCAAAATTATCCAAACAGCCGAGGACGACCCGTCTGCTTTCAAACCCCTCGCAGGCGAAGTCGACGAGTCCTACAACCTCACCCTGAGCGAGACCGGCGAGGTCAAGCTTACAGCCGTCTCCTCCATCGGCGTGCTCCGCGGTTTGGAAACCTTTACTCAGCTCTTCTACCAGCACTCCACCGGCACGTTCTGGTACACTCCCTACGCTCCGGTATCAATCCAAGACTCCCCCAAGTTCCCCCACCGCGGCATCCTCCTCGACACGGCCCGTCACTTCTTCCCCGTGGACGACATTTTGAGAACCATCGATGCCATGTCCTGGAGCAAACTCAACCGCCTTCACGTTCACGTAACCGACTCCCAGTCCTGGCCTCTGGTGATCCCTTCCATGCCGGAGCTCTCCGAAAAGGGCGCCCACCACCCAAGCGAGACGTACTCTCCGGAAGACATTGAAAAGATCCAGAAATACGGCGCCTACAGGGGTGTGCAAGTATACTTTGAAATAGACATGCCAGGACATATTGGTTCCGTCTCCCTATCCCACCCGGAGCTCATCGTGGCGTACAACGAACAGCCCTACCACTGGTGGTGCGCCCAGCCACCGTGCGGAGCCTTCAAACTAAACAACACCGCCGTTGATGACTTTCTTCAGAAACTATTTGACGATCTCTTCCCGCGGATCGAGCCGTACGCGGCGTATTTCCATACTGGGGGTGACGAACTGAACAAGAATGACTCGATGCTGGACGAGGGGATACGGTCAAACAGCTCGGAGGTGCTGCAGCCGCTGCTGCAAAAGTTTATTGACGCCCAGCACAAGAGGGTGAGGGAGGCGGGGCTGACGCCGGTGGTGTGGGAGGAGATACCGCTGGAGTGGAACGTCACGCTGGGAGAGGAGGTGGTGGTGCAGGCTTGGTTGGGAGGGCAGACGGTGAAGAATTTGGTGGGGAGGGGGCATAGGGTTATTGATAGTAATTATAATTTTTGGGTGAGTTTTTTTCTTCTTTGGCTTGGTTGGAAAAGAATGGGAGGATATGCTGACAAAAACGGAATAGTACCTCGACTGCGGCCGCGGGCAGTGGATTACCTGGGAGAATGGTCTGCCTTTTAAGACGGGATACCCGTTCAACGATTGGTGCGGGCCGACGAAATCTTGGGGGCTGATTTATTCCCATGATCCGACTGCCAACCTCACAAAAGAGGAAGCGAAGCTGGTGCTCGGAGGGGAGGTGGCTGTTTGGAGTGAGACGATTGACCCAATGAACCTGGACAGCATTGTCTGGCCTAGAGCGAGCGTGGCTGGGGAGGTGCTCTGGTCAGGGAGGATTGATGACAACACGGGGCGGAATAGGAGCCAGATCGAGGCTTTTCCTAGACTGACGGAGTTTAGGGAGAGACTAGTCAAGAGAGGGGTGAGGGCGAGCCCGATTTCGCAGGAGTTTTGCGTGCAGGGAGAGCCGTGGGAGTGTGAGTTTGCCATGTGAGGCCGAGTCTATTGCCTACTACTAGGGGAGTTTGGAGTTTAGGGTGGTGGTGGTTTGATCGGGATGGATCCGTGTAAGTCGGGATTGTTCTGGGAGTTGGAATCTTGGCCATATTGGTTATATGGGGTAGTCTTGCGATGATTTATGGCTCAGGCTAAGTGTGAATGAGTGTATATAACATTATTACCTCTTTACATGGCTCAACTTGACAAGCTCCCAAGACGGAGTACGGTTCAATTTCTCAAGCTCAACCCCGATAGATCGCCTTATTGTTTGCCCAGCTGGATGGCTGCAGCCAGCTTACAAGTACAAGGCCATCATCTGACGCCAACTTTTGTCATCCCACGAGCTTATGTTTGTCGGCCTTTGGCTGATGCGCAAAACCAGAGAGCTGTGATTGGATTTGGAGTGCTCAGCCGTGTATATTGTCTGCGGGGAACATGCAGGGCAGGCCGAGGGAGGGCGTAAAAGATACTTTCATGTGAATTTCTGGGAGAGCTTCTCCAAATTTGGTGAGCATTGCTGTGGAATTTTGGGTTGGGAAATGTTTGACAGCCCCTGAGTTCAGCAGGACGAAATTTGACAAAGCCAGTATGAGATGCAGATTTCATAAATGCGATGAAACACCTGCAATCGCCTTGGATTTCTCCTTGTGAAGATCCAAATTTGGTCACTCGGCCGAGTGAGGTTGGATGCAGTGAGAATGCGTGGCCACCTACATTGATGACATTCTGAACCCTCCTCAACAGGGGTTAACCTGCGCCGAAGTTGGTGGGTTTTCTGGGGTAAATAGTGGCAGGGTTTGCGCTGTTTGGCATATTGCGGGGTGAAACCTTAGGTAGGTACCTTCCTTCCCGCCCGTCAGCACCTTGTTACAACCGAACAGAACATTTTGGAAAGTCTTCTTCAACGTCCACAGATGACAACAACAACGTACAACTTCTCAGTGTAGCACCATCCAAGACCACAAGAACCGACAGTTCGCTCGTGTTATGCACCTTTCGTCTCACTGTTACACCATATTAAGTACACTACACCGCTTGAACCACACACCGGATCCGAGCCACGCTTTTTTCCTGTGTCATCCTCCACTTCCTGGATTGCTCCCCGAAATTCCTTTCCGTGAGCTTAACTGCCGTAGGTTGTATTCCGCCCGTACCACATCTGCCACAAGATCCAGGCGAAATGGAATGATGCATGGAAGGGTTCGTCCGTTGTCGAGTTTTGCACACGTCAAGAGTGTACAGTTAGCACGTTTTGATAGGCAATCAGCCAGAAAAAAACACGCCACTTGATGCATCGTGTACAGTCCGCAACGTCGAGATGCAATTGCAACCCCACATTCACCGTTTTCCCCGCCTTTTAGCAGCACTTGTCAAGAAAGAGGAGCCTCGGCACTGGCTGCCTTGGGATTAGCCACTCCAATGAATGACGCGCGGGTCGGAGCCAACCCGTCTGCCAGGAACGGAGTCTTTTTTCTTTGCCTGGGATCCAGGATCTGTCTGGTGTCACTGCCAGGTCATCACCGAGCCCTACGAACAAGCAAAGGGAGACTGATGAAAAGGAATTTCTTTGCAGGTAACCGCGGCTCGACATATGGCTTCTTTGTTTAAGAAGAGAGGTCGGGATACGGGCCACACGTGCACTGATGTTGATGCTGTATCGCCATCGCAATCCTGCCCGCAGCAAGCAGTGGTCTGGTCGGCTTGATTCCGACCTCTTCTGTGCGCAGACGCCAGGATGCTACTCTGCTTGTTTGGACGGGGCAACGTTCGCTTCACACTAACGCTACCACCCCATGTCCCATTGACCTGCTTCTGGGCGTCCCTTGGGGGTGGAGCTAGGTGTGTCACAAACAATGAAGTCAACTGAAGTTGGCCCTTTCCCTCCTGCTGAACACCCCAGAGGCTCGCCTACGTACGGAATTCGGGACAACGGACAGAATCATGTCCGCCCCATGCGCTTATTTCCATGGGAGGTGGGATTTTCTTGTCTTTTTGAGAAACCAGTTGTAATAAAGAGACGAGAAGCTGCACTATCCTAGTGTTCCACACTGCTTGCTTACACTAAATCATCACCCTCCTTTTGCGGTCATCTTCCTATCTCACCACATAACATACTCGTACCGGACGCATAATACGGTCAGCATACGGTCGTACCCTCCAGAGACCGTGTTGATCTGCTGCTTTGGTCACTCAACAGCTGCTGACCCCTGCGGCAAGAACTTGGCTTTATATACGGTGGCATCGGCGTCCAACAAGTGAGCCGAACTAGGTCACGGACGGCTATTTGTTTTCATATCCCTCTACCTGTCTTCTCGGTGCGAGGATACAGATACTGAGGGGGCTTGTTTGTTCTACCCGCTAATTCAGGGTCTTGATTTTTCGTTGGTTTTGCCGCCTTCTTCAACATCAAAGATGGGGCTCGTTGAAACAGCTCTCGAGCATGTCTCGGTTAAGTCAGTGTTGATCCTTGGACCAGCACTGCTTCTGGTACATCTAGCTTGGTGGCTCATTGCGAGGCCGGCATGGCAAGAACTCAGACTTGCACGGATGGCTGGCGCAAGACCACCAAGGGTTCCTTCCAAGCTGCCGTTCAGTAAGATATCGCCTCACTATTAGTGGTGACATGTTCCACGAGTACCGTGACTGACAAGCAAACACAGGCATCGACTTTATCTACAAGGCTGTCAAGTCCTCGATGAATTACCAGAACCTCACCATGTGGAAAACACTCTTTGTCAACGCCAACGCCTCGACTGTCGAGAACCGCATCGCGGGTCGCCGTATGGTCATGACCTGCGACCCCGAGAACATTAAAGCCATTCTGGCAACCCAGTTCGGTGACTACGGCAAGGGTGAGCCCTTTCACAGGGAGTGGAAGGCCTTCTTGGGTGACAGCATTTTCACTACCGATGGAGATCTGTGGCATAGCAGCCGGCAGTTGATCCGACCTCAATTCATCAAGGACCGTGTCAGCGACTTGCATGTTTTCGAGAAGCACATGCAGACGCTTTTTCGTGCTATTGCCAACGGAGGAGCTCTCAACGGCGAGGGCCAGCACGTGGACCTTGAGGCAGGAAACGGGAAGCCGGTTGATATCAGCGATTTGTTCTTCCGGTTTACTCTTGACTCGGCGACGGATTTCTTGTTGGGCAAGGATGTCAAGTCTCTCAGGTATGCTTTCGCTTTTGTGCCATTCTTGTCATCAACATTGAGACATTTTCTGATATATGAATCACTATCCAGCAACCCCCGCCAGGAATTTGCCGAAGCCTTCGCCGAAGTCCAACGAGTCCAGTCCATCATCAGCCGCGCAGGTCCTCTCAACATTTTCGTTCCACGTGGCTCCTTCCGCAAGGGCATGAAGATAATCAACGCATTCATCAATCAGTACATTGAACAGACCCTCCGGCTGAACCCCAACGACCTCGCCAGCAAGACCGATGCCGGCTATACCTTCTTACACGCCCTGGCTGGATTCACTCGCGATCGTGATGTTCTCAGGGACCAGCTCATTGCTGTTTTGTTGGCCGGAAGAGATACCACCGCTTGCACACTATCCTGGACGATCTACGAATTGGCTCGCCACCCTGAAGCTCTCAAGAAGTTGAGGGAAGAAATCTTGAGCGTGGTTGGTCCTACACGTGCGCCAACGTATGAGGATCTCAAGGGTATGAAGTACCTCCAGAATGTCATGAATGAGACTTTGAGACTGTATCCTGTTGTTCCTTTCAAGTATGCTCCTTCTATGTACCCCTTTGACATCGACATCGTGCTAACAGCGCCTTAAGCGTCCGTCTCGCTCTCAAAGACACCACCCTCCCCCGCGGCGGCGGCCCCGACGGCTCCCTCCCCGTCAAAGTCCTCAAAGACACCCCCATCGCCTATTCCACCCTTGTCATGCAGCGTCGTGAAGATCTTTATCCTCCCGTATCCGCCAACTTTGCCCCGGTCGACGTCTTCAGCCCGGATAGGTGGTTCGTCTGGCAGCCCAAGCCATGGCAGTATATTCCGTTCAATGGCGGTCCTAGAATCTGCATTGGCCAGCAGTTTGCACTCACAGAGATGGCATATGTGCTGACGAGGTTGTTCCAAAAGTATGAGAGGCTGGATAATTACATGGGGGAGGTTGATGGGGGGAATCCGTGCTTGAGGGCGGAGATTGTGCTGCAGCCGGGAGATGGTGTCAAGGTTGGGTTTTGGGAGGCCAAGAAGGCTTGATTCATTGTGGGAAGGAGTAAGGGAGTTTGTTTTGATTTGAGCAATAGTATATATATCAGACTGTCCCACTCAGTGGCATGTGTATCTCCTGTAAAAGGGGTCTGTATGAATATGATTTATGAGATTCACTTATCTACTTTATGCGTACATCTCATCTTATCATGTATATATGTATGTATAACTATTGGAGAATGATATCCGTTGAAGCATATCTCAAGTGAAACTAATTACGTACAGCCAGGTCACAAGGAGCGGTCAGCCTGCCATTCTTATCCCTTTTGTCGTGGACAACGGAACGGCAAGGTAAGCTTTGTTGCGGGCCGGGGCCAGGTAGCTCAACCCGAAGGTAGCCGTTGTGCTAGTTCGACCCCGCCGTGCCGGGGGGCTTCTCCCCATTGAAATGCTTATCATTGACGCTACATACACGTTTGCACAGTCATACTTCAATTGTACTCTTTTGTTGATTATTCCTTGCAAATAAATACTGGTATTGCTTTTATATCAAGAAGTTTTTCCTTTCATAGTTTTGCATCATCGCTTTTGGTCCTCCTTGCTTCACCTCACTTACACGCATACACCCGGTCCTTGGCACGGCACCGGAACGGAACACGACATGCGGAGAGCAGCCCGACTCGGCTCCGGGGCTGCCACCATGGCTCCCCGGTCTCGGACCTTGGTTTTGACATCTCGACCGGGGTTTGCTAATCAAACCACCAAGACAGTCGTCCTCATCAATGGTCAACAAGCATCATTTCACAGCAGACCAAAGCTAGACTCGGCGGCAGAGGCAACAGTAATTGGTGGTCCATCACCCCTTCCCGAGGTTGAGCTTCCAGAGATACCAGAGACACCGACAAAGAACAAGAGGGTGACTATTGCTGAAATTCTGGAGCGGAGGAGGAAGGCGGGGAGGTTGGTGGCGCCGACGGCGGCGGGGTGTGATTCAGGGGTTTTCAAAGGGGATGTGAGTAGTTCTGTTCATGGTATCATGAGGGTGTAAAAGAGATGTAATGCTAGGATGGGAACTGCCTGCTGTCTTGTTGTCCTGAACTGTTCTGCAGTCATCACAGGCTGTTTCCGGGCTCCGATGTTGACCTCTTGATCGCTGCCTTGCATCTGGTTCCACAAACCTTCACTGGGTCAGTACGCTAACATAACTCATACAGTCAACAGGGAAGCCGCTAGCCAAAGATATGAGCCGTATGTCTGCCCCCTCCCGAACTTTGAATGGCTGCTAATACCAAACAGACCATCTCTCCCATGAAGCCTCTATCCGCGAGCCCTGCAAGCTCAAACAAGCCGCCCGCCATCTCAAAACCCCTGGCATCATCTCTCTCGGCGGCGGTCTTCCTTGTCCCGAGTACTTTCCCATCAACTCCATCTCCCTCTCCGTCCCAGACTATCTTCACAACCCCTCCCTTTCTCCCCCAGAAGCTCACCCCACCCGTCAGAACATCACCATTGGCAAATACGACACCCTTCCCTCGGCCCCAGACCGGAAAGAGTACGACCTTTCTATCGCGCTAAACTATGCCCAAGCTCACGGCTCAGCCCAACTCATCCGCTTCGTGACCGAGCACACAGAGCTCGTCTCCAACCCCCCCTACGCCGACTGGAAAACCTGCCTCACTGTCGGATCCACCGGTGCTCTAGAGCAAGCCCTCCGCATGCTCTGTGACTCCTCTCGCAATGACTCCATCCTCACAGAAGAGTTCTCCTTCGCCACTGCCTTGGAAACTGCCCACCCCTTGGGTATCCCAACCTTTGGCGTCCCTATCGATGACCAAGGGCTCATACCCGCCGAGTTGGACACTGTTTTGTCGACTTGGAGCCCCTCTGAGCGACATGGCAGGCGAAAGCCACATGTTTTGTATACGGTACCGTCAGGGCAGAACCCAACCGGCGCTACCCAGGGGCCGGAGCGGAGGAAGCAGATATATGATGTTTGCTCGAAGCATGATTTGGTGATTATTGAGGATGAGCCCTATTACTACCTCCAGTTGCCTCCTACTACATTCCCGATTGCCCCCCCTGCGAACACGACCGAATTTCTCAAGTCACTACTCCCAACGTTTCTGAGCATGGACACAGACGGCAGAGTCATAAGGATGGACTCCTTCTCCAAAGTGTTGGTCCCTGGTTCCCGGTTGGGCTGGCTGACAGCCTCTGATCAGTTTATCGAGAGGTTCTTACGCCACGCGGAAGTTGCGAATCAGGGCCCGAGCGGATTCTCACAGGTGATATTGCACAAGCTGCTGGATGAGACTTGGGGACATGAGGGATATTTGAAGTGGCTGATGGTGCTGCAGCGGGAGTATACGGAAAGGAGGAACACGTTGTTGGAGGCTTGTAAGGAGTACTTGCCGAAGGAGGTGGTGAGCTGGGAGGTTGTGAGGGCGGGGATGTTTGTGAGTTGGCGACTTTTTTTGCTGTCCCTTTCTCCCTTTCTCCCTTTAACACATTACCACATGAGCACATTACCCCTTTTCACTGTTACCCCTTTTCACTATTACCCCTTTTCCCACTTGCACCTTCCCATACTTTCACCTTTCTACACTTGCACCTTCTCACATTCGCACCTTCCCACACTTACACTTTCCTATTTACACCTGCCACCCTTGCACTTGCTCCCATTGCTCCTTCCCATTATTTTCTCCTGCCATACCCCCACTTTCACTCTTTTCCCCATTACATCATTACCGCATGACCCCTTTAACCACATTAACCCTTTTACCACACCAACACATCATCTCCTTCCATCACCAACCATTCTTCGTCCCATCATTTTCCATCCTACAGAACCATGCAGATTCTAACTCCTTCGTCGCAGCAATGGCTCCGCCTAAACCACACTCTCCACCCCGACTTCCGCACAAAGTCCATCCTCGAAATCGAAGAGGAAATCTTTGACTCGTGCATCTCAAAGGGAGTCCTCATCGCTCGCGGCTCCTGGTTCCGCGCTGAGCTTGACCTGCCACCCACCGGCCTATTTTTCCGCGCTACCTTTGCCGCTGCCACGCCGGAGAACATGACCGAGGCTATCAAGCGGCTGGGGGTGGCTGTTAGGGAGAGTTTTCGTCTCTAGTTTCCCTCAGCACCTCAGCACAACCAGTACCTCAGGCCTCAGACCTCGGCATCCTAGCACCTCAGTATCCAAGCTCAGACCTCAGTATCCAAGAACTTCAAGTATCTCGGCATCGTTAGTATCTCTGCGCCTCGGCATTTCAGCACCTTTACTACTTCACCGCCTCCATAACCTCCATACGCTGGACCCACCTTCGCGTTTAGTAGAAAAGAATAAAACGCCCCGGGGGGATATGGAGACAATGCGAATGTGTGTTAAGCTAGTATGGGTAGAGGTAGATAAGTTAGCTTGCTACACCCATAGGTAGATGGATGCCTCTCAAAAGGATTTATTCAAGGAGGAGGGCAACCCGAGTCTGGTCCGGTCCGTTCCTTGTGTTTAGGTGTTTTTGGTCTGATCGGACCCGAACCCCTCCTCATTGGCCGTCTCGACAGAATTTCATTTTGTTGCTTCGAGAGTAGTGAGATTCTTTCAGGCAAGCTCATGAGGGTGTTTTGAGTCTAACCCGACAAAACACCGAAACACGGGGAGCATAACCGCGGTGCCCACCTTTGTGCTATGAGATATCCGTTCGGAGGAGTCGAGCCTAAAGTATTATCTGCTAGCCAACCTTTTTGCCTTCAAAATTGCATATGGAAACTTGTTAAGATACGTTTTGTATTCATGCTCGAGCTATTTACTCCCAAAAGTTCCCCGGCACCAGTGGGGGAAATTAAGGGGGGGCGGGGGCGATGATCTATCGCCGCTCAGATGGAATAGCCATCTGTCTCTGCCTTTTTGATATCCATTAATCCAATGGTTTTGTTTTGGTGGGCGAATTTTTCGCGCCAGGCAGGCTCGTATAAGGTGATTCATTTGATATCACCACCTCCCTTTGGAGGATTTTGGATTTGGAGTCGATGGCCTTTCAAGCCAAAGGAAAATCACTCCAGATGAACAAGAACCGGGGGTTTCTCCCCCTGACAAAAGACCACACACACTTCTTTTGGTGTTGCTTTGTGCGTGTGTGTGGGTATCCCCGCCGATGTCTGTATACTATGTACAGGTTCTGCTCCTTCATGGCATGTCTATATACAAAATTCTCATGAGATCCTCATGGTAACATTATTGGGACGATCTGTCCAATCATTAAGTGTGGTGCCATTTCATGCCATACCATGCCATTTCTTCGTGTCCGAGATGTTGATGTCGATCGGTCGAAGTTTGGACTGTCTGCTCTTTGAATATGACGTCCAGTAAAAACACTTTTGCTGTTGCTTGTGTAAGGTGTTGTGTGCTGTTGATGATGGTGATGATGATGATGGTGATGATGATGATGGTGATGATGATGATGATGATGATGTTGATATAAACCAAAAAAAAAACTTCGTTCCCTTTCCCAATGAAAACGTATAATAGATGATCCCGCATGGCTGTGGTTCCCGCCCATGTTCTCTATATAGAGGCAGCACCGTTGAATGAAAAAAAATGGGGAATATGACATTGCCCAAGGGACGAGAAATCATGGCTGCCTCCGATGCGATGAGAAACAGAAATACTCCTCATCCAGCACTGTCCCCAAAATAAGCTTGTGTAGGGTAGGGCGGTGATATAGTTCGGGTCTTGGACCTTATGTGCCATGTACGCGTGCGGGGGCGAGTGTGTTTGAGGGAGAGAGGGTATGACAGAGCATGGAGTGTCACCCAATCTCTCGTGCGAGGAAAAGTCTGAGTACAGTAAAAGACCCGACAAACTCCAGAGCTTAAACCAAAGTGGAACGGCCGTTGCGTGGCGAAACGGCTTTTCGTACGCCTGACTAGCATGTTGATGATTCTGTACTTGTGTACTGTGGAAAGGGACTGAATATCCGTGGGGGTAGGAGTGTTGTTGTGTCCTAGGCCACGTGTTCAAGATAATATTAGTGTACTTCCATCCGGTTGAATTCCTGCGGACGGTTTTGGTTGCCAGGATAGGTAGAACCGGCCCAGACCTGGCGTGAAGAAGATGTGTGGAAATGGAGTAGAGGCAAAGAAGAAACCCAAAGAGATATACATATTGAGACTAGACACAGACTGACGCGGGTCGGACCGGCCGTGTTTGAACCCATCTTTGCCGGAGCTCAGGGAGCACGCGGCAATCTATTGAGGACCAGGCAGAAAGCGAGCTGTCTCTGATGTTTGAGTTTCAGTGTCTGTGCCTGGGTCACTCTCTTGTTCACGCTGGGTCCTGGGAAGCGTCGGCTCTGGCAAATTCCGGGGAAGCTCTTGCATCTCCTGGTCATCAAAATAGGCCCTAGTGTGGTCATCCCAGTGGTCCTGGAGTCGCGCTGGCACGCTGGATAGGGAAATGTCTGAGCTGATTGTATTTGTCCTTTGGGAATACCTGGAGGATGGGCCATGTCGTTCAAAATACAATGGGTTTTGGCGGTTGGTTTCAAACTCAGGCTGACGCCTATCATGGCTGGACATAGACCGGAATGAGCGCTCCGTCTCAGTGCCAATCGTGACGCCTGTAAACGGGTAGTCTGCTGATATTGACAAGTGTTGTGACGCAGTCGCCATGTGCTTGCTGATCATAAGGGTGACAAGGCTCCAGGCAGTCACAAATAGTGGGAGCCATGGCACTAAGTCTTTTCTTGAAGGGCCTGAGGAGATGACAACAAGCAACAGTAAGACCAAGGCAACTGGTGCAGTGGATGGTCCGCATCTGAAGCACTGTTAGCAAATGCATGAGCGGCAAACAGTCATGGTCAAAAGTACCTGATAAACGGCTCAGTGTAGATCGTGTGGAAGCTGACAGCCGCGATGATGAATAAAATGAGTGTGCTATAATTCTGTTAGCATCTGTAGTTGTACTGGGCTACACAGGCTTACTTACATAGTACGGAAGGAATTCCCTTCGCCATTGGCCAAAGGGAAGAGAATAGATGTGCCAATCATGCCGCCGCAGGACAGGATTTTGGCCTTACTACGAAGATTTTGATCTCGCGCGTGCGAAGGCAGCTGCCCAAGAGGATGAATGGGGTGCTCCATACTGCAGAAGTGGCAATAGGACAAAAATTGAGGGATCCTATGGCCTTTGCTGCCTGACAGTCTGGCGAGATCAAGAGATGGTGGTAGAAAGAAAAGGGGCGATGTTGGGGCGAGTGGGTTGCAGTTTATACGAATGAATAGAGTCCAAAGACGAGAGAAACAGAAGAAAGATGGTTGACGGCCTGGAGGGGAGGGCCCTGGTTTTTTTACCGGCCATCTTGGAGGGGAGCTCAGTAGCTTATTCCAAAAACCCAAGCTCCGAAAGCTCTCGCTGCAGATGGCGCAGCTTCGCCTCACCACGTAGCAAAGGTGAAAGTTGCAGATAAGTAAGGCCACCAAGAAATGCGGGGGGGGGCCAATGACAACAAATCTGACAAGATGGTTTGGCTGTACTCGCATATAGGCTCGCTCAGCTTCCAGGATATGAAGACGTAACCGACATGGGCACTCGAAAAGAGTGTGTCTCGGTACTTCTTTGGGCTTCTGTGAAAGGGAGCAGAAAAATGGTTCGCAATCGTTGTGTTGGTGCGCGGTATGGTTCGCCCAGTGAGGCTCAAAATGATGGAGGGGGGCGATTGGCCGGGAGTCTCAGTGAGCGCTGTCTGCCTGGAGGTCAGCCTCACCACGATGAGGCCCCCCTTCCTGCAACAAACGGTCGCCTTGTCAGCTAATGCATGCGCAGGATCATGGAAAGGCCTCTGAATCATAGCCCGCGCACTTCTCGCCTATCCTTACTTGATTCAATAAGATTGAAGTGAGAAGAATGCAACCACTCGGGCGTGCATGTTGGTGTGTGGTGTGGTGTGCCATGCTTGGTGTGATATCCGATGGATGCGAGCAGCAAGACCGGAAAGGCAGGGAGTTGATTGTCAGGTAGCCCGTACGGCGGTTCAGCATGTGTTTGACGAGGTCCAAGCCTTGCTTCGATGTAGCGATAGATGATGCAGAAACTCCGGTCTGTCTGGTATAATAGACTGCATGTCCCCAGGCATTTGCGGTTGAGTTTTGGGGTTGTTTTGGGAGACCTCGTGCCAATTCCCAGAACAAGCCCATCAAAGTTCTCGGCACTTACCGATTCCAGAGTTCTTTCTATTCCCAAGTTAGCCAATTACTGTCTCCATGAGTTCAGAAGCATGCTGTCCCCTCCACCTACCACAAACACCCACAGTCTTACCTCGGAACCCTGGGTGTTGGCCCTGGGCAGTTGACACTGTCGAGATTTGCTTAGGCGTTCTCTGTAGTGTCGTCACCTGGGAATACACCATCCAAAACGATCTAAACCGAGGATACAGCAGCGTTAGTCCCAAGTCACCGCCAAGTCCAGCCTCTTGATACCCAGCTAATCGACGTCCAGGTCAAACAGGGGCAGCAGTATGTGGACGGACCCAACATAGGCGATTTCCTTTTCCACCCATCCCCGGGATTGATGCTCTTTTCATGCCTGGTCTTCGGTTGCTCCGTGTCATCCTTCACTCAACGCCGACAGAGCAAAGATCCTCTTCAACTATTTGTGTATGCCATCCTCCTCGGTGGTGCGGGTCTTGTCGGATATGCACGTCAAGAGAGTGCCCACCTGATCCTCCTGGGGTACTTGCCCTGGGCCACATGCGCGGCTATGACCCTGAGCCTCTCGGGCCATAGCTTTTATAGGTTGCTCAAGACTGGCTCTGGAGCGACCAAAGACGAAGAAAAAGCTCAACTTCTCGGCGGCTGAACTGCCGACACAACGTTTGTGTGACTGTTCGTATTAGCCCGGATCGCTATCGACGGTTGACTCGACAACATATTGTTTTTTGATGGAGGAATTCGACTGTGCCAACTCGAAGGCATCGTCGCCGGTTTACGTTCCAAACACAGCAGAGCTTTTGCTGTACAACTGCCCATTACGTTTCAAATCGCCAACCTCGCCAGCCCAATAATACCTAGATGGATGCACTGGTTAGCTTATGACTTATGACCCTTGTTTGGATAGTACTTTGAGCTATGGGTTTGCCCGAGCCGTTTTGTATATCAGTCAGTCAAGACGCAGCCTTGTGGCTGCCGTCGGATATAGCATACATAAGCCGTCACCCCAGCGGGAGGTTGGTGGATGGGGACAAAAAAGAATTGAATAAACGTAAACATGCAAAAAGATGTGAGTTCGGATCTGGCAGGCAGGAATTGCGTTGGCTATATGTGGGTTTGAAGCTGTAGAATATCCCATAGCATGAGACGAGGGCGTAACTGGGATGCTGCTGTCTGTCTGTCTTCAGCCACGAGCTTGTTGGAAAGTCAGGGAGAAACAGGCTCCAGACATCACTCCTCTAATGGGTTGGGATCATGCAAAGTTAGACCACAGTACCTGATAGCGATGTTATCGGGGAAGGAGCAATGGTACAAATTGGGAATTATCAACACTTAGCATCGACACTGAACACTAATCCCGATCAATAATTTATGAATATTATGTCCTTCACTTATGTGAAATGTCTACATATCTACAGTCACCCAGAGATCTATCCCACCAATTATGTAATCCGAACCCACGGTATGTTTCCCCTTTCCCAACGCCATGCCAATAGTAAAACTGACCAAAATGCAGACAAGCCAACCTGCTCAGTGCTCCACACCAATAAATGTAGGAAAAATACTGAGTTACTCAAAGCAACAAAACACCAGCACCAAGAGCCAAGGGCGCCATCATCAAAGGCAACAGTTTCCCCCCAGCATCGTTCTGCGGCGGCGCCCCAACCACGGTTGGAGGCGGTACGTCCCCAGAACCTGCAGCAGTCGTTTCGGTAACAAACGTCGTAAAAGTCGTCGTCGTTGTCAAAACAGCCTCAGACTCAGACCCAGACGCTCCACCGTCCACACCCGATGGTAGCGACGACGAGGAAGAATGGCCCAAGCAAGAGCACGGGATTGGGGGTGTCTGCAATTTCACAAACCATTAGCTTTTCACCCCAAAGCCCTCAAAAAAGTCACTCCTCCCAGAGCACTCTTCCACGGGGGGCAAAGAACGTTACTCACTCACAGTACTAGCCCCAATCGGCCTCAACTTCCCATCCGGCGTAATCCTCCACCCCTCCGGAATCGCCCCGCTCCCCCTCCCATCCGTCCCGGTCGCCTCCCACGGCCAACCCGTCTGCGTAGCCGTATCCCCCTGCCCAATCCCCCCCACCGGCACCGTAGGACTCACATCCGTCGCCACCGGCGCCGCGCTCGCTGTAACCGTCACCCCGCCTCCCCTCCCCTCATTCCCATTAATCCTCCCCCCATCCGACCTGATACTCCCCCATGTCCCGCTCGTATCCCCATAAGTATAACTCTTTCCCGTAGAGTAATCTGTCACCACGGCGCTCCTTACCACCATACTAAACGGCCCCTGGGAGTAATCCGTCGGCCCCCTAGCCCACTCCACCGTCCCGGGGGGGTTTGTCGACGAATCCCCGCCAGACCAGGCCCCAAACTTGACCTGCATCGGCGTTTGGGGATACTGCCCAGCAGCATCATCGTATGTCAGTGTTCTAACCAACGTTCCCCCAACGAACCATTGTATCCTATCCTTATTCCAGTCAATAGTATAAGTGATAAACTGCCCCTGGTTGTTTTCCGCGGGATTGAACTGCCCGCGATTGTACGTCGTCGTCTGGCCCTTGCTGAAATAGTTCGTTTGAACCTCACTGTCATCTGCCCCGAGCCATTCAAAGTCAATTTCGTCCAGAGTGTCGGATAGGAGGACCAGAGAGGAAACGATGCCGGCTCCGGGGGCGGCTTTCATCGTTACTTCTACCCTGCCGAACATGATGTAGAAGAGGGAGGTGAGCTGCGGGGCTTCACCAGGGCGGGAGACGGTGAAGGAGACGCCGTCTGAGTTGTAAGTTGGGGTGCCGCCTGAGGCGATGAAGGAGTCGACGGAGCCGCGGCGGAAGTCAACGTTGATTGTCATGCCGAGGGCAGTGTTTGGGGGGCAGGAGGCTGACGGTTGTGTTAGTGATGATAGCCTCAAAGTTAAATAGCGGGGGGGGGGGGGGGGGGGGGGGCAATAGTTGGGGTAAATGTTTGACAACCCCCCACTGGCTCCCCAAAACAACCCCAAACAAAAACCCCACAACAGCCCCCCGGTGAAGAACAAGAGTGGGACA
>MU866418.1:0-31447 GCA_033296915.1 Triangularia setosa | reverse complement strand
CCCCCCCCCCCCCCCCCCCCAAGAAGAAGAGACAAACCTCCAGAGTGTAGAGCTGCACATTGGCATTCCGGTGAGCCAGCCTCTTAATCATGCTCTGCACCGCGTCCTTGGATCCATTGGCATCGCTCGCTACCCGGTCGCAAACCTCCATGATGGCGCCCCAGTCCTCCGAGGTAAGGTTCTCGTCGGTGGCCTTGTCTGTTTAATTCCTCTTGGTCAGCATACCGACATCTCCGTTAATCGTGGGCAGAACATACTGATGGCCTCATCATACGGCCCGGCCGCCGCCGCTCGAAACATGCTGGGCGATGGGTTGCTTGGCAAAAAAGCCGATGCGCTTCGAGGAAATTAGAGAATAGCCCCTTTTCCAGCGGTAGGCAGAGATAATGCGCAGGTTCGTGTTAGGTAAGATAGAAAGTAGGTTGCGGTTTCGGCGTTGGTATAGGTTTCCAGAAAAGTAGAGTTGGGAGGCTCTGACGTCGGCGTTCGATTGCTTGCTCAGTTCAGGTACGGGGACGGATAAGCTCCCCCGCTTCCGCTTCCAAGTCTCGTCAGTTGTCCCTGTTCTTTTATCTGTCTCGTGCTCTCAAAACGGCGCAAGAACTGGATCGTCTTGTCTTTGCTGGCACGCCGATGCTTTCAAATAAGAGAGACCTTCTTTAGGTGCGTTGATTGGAAAAAAGGCGTGGTGTCGATGATGGCAGCAGGCATGGAGGGTCAAGATTCAAGGTCGAGTGGGCAGTGCCATGTGCCGCGTGGTTGGCCAGGCCTCCCACCCAAGCCATGTACTGTTGTGTAAATACCGCCCCGCTCTCCACGTCAAATCGCACTCGACCTTGTAAGATACGGCATGCTTGTAAGATCAATCGCCCCATTGCGTGTGCAGCTTGCGCAGCCACGAAAATAACCCCATCTTAGCCGACAGGTCTTGGACATCTCTAGCCAGATAGCACATGGCAGATTTCACCTGAAGGCGCCTTGGCATAAAGGCATATTCTCGTTGTTTTTTATCACCCAAGAACTAGGGTCTAAGGTATTCGTGCATAAGAAGGTTTGAGGCTGATAATGACGGAAGTCTGGAGATGGCAGGTAATAAGATCATGACAGTTACAACATCAGATGAACTGAACAGCATAAAACGTAACGTTGCGAGCTATGGTCACGGCCCCTGTCATGTACAATACAATAATAAAAAGATGGCATATACAAATGCCATTTGTAGATACACCTCATGCCGATGCTTTTCACGTCCATCTCTATCCTCAACTTCCAACTCCCATATCGATCTTTCCTCGCTCGGTGTGCTCGCCTTTCTGATGCTATGCGGTTCTCTGCTGTCTGCGGTTTTCACAATCTCTTTGCCACCACCCAGTTATATCCATCGATTCCGTCCGATCCTAGCCTCAATAATATCATACCTGCCCTGTTGCTCCATGCCTGCCTATCCATATCTCATTCTTTCTGCACGAAGTAACGCAAATCAAACCCAAACCCCATGTTTTGAAGCAATCGCTCGCTGTTCCTGACCAGGTCCCGACCCCCCCCTGCTCATCCTGACTACATACAATACACTTTGCAACGCCAAAGAAACAAAAGCCAACAGATGAGATGACCACTTCAGACAAATTTAGAGACCCAAAGAAATATCATGGCCATCCCTTGCGCAGAACTCCTCGCAGTCCTGGTTCTCGTTCATTATTACTCCCGTCCTCCAGACTCCTCCTACCGGGTCCCAGTTCGCTCATGTCAAAGAGTAACGGTTCCTCTGTTGGCCCATCCACACTGGTCCCAAGCCTTGCCGATGAGAAAGAGCTCGGCCTGTTAGCTCTGACTGGATATCGTACGCCTCGACCGCTGAAAGGACTGGCGATAGCCGGCGGCGGCACATCTCCTAGACTCTCACTCCCATCCTTATTTCCAGTACTGCTACTCTCGGCCGCAACTGAAGTCTCTCCTCCCGGGCCTCCATGCTGGTAAGCAAGTAGGGTGCTCAACGTTGGCACATCCTTATCGCCAGACGCACCTGCTTCAACACTGGCACTGCGCTGGCCGGGATACGAGTCCACATCTTCTGCCAGTGAGCGATGCTGTTGCACGACCGAGCTAGACCGCCGATTCAGATTGCCCACATGGTATAGCCTCGGCGATAGCGGTATGTCAATAGCACCCGTGCCACGCCCGCCCTCCTGGGCGGCGGGTGTTTCCATATCGCCACCTTCATCTTCCTCCGCAACCGTGACGCCAGAACTCCTGCCCGCACGACGAGTCACCTGTCCCTGAGTCTGATAATCAATGATGGAATTTTCACTCAACCGAGAAGGGATCGCTGGCGTATGGGGTGTATGTGGTGAGAGTGGTTTACCGGGAGAGGTAGACGTCGACATCGAAGCAGGATTCACCATGCTTGGCACGTTACCGAGCTGACGGCTTGACGTGCTTGAAGACCGCTGCAAATGCATCGACGAGGCTATGGAATCTGTCAGAGCATTGTTCGTTTCCCGCATCATCTGATACTTGGATAGCTGGTTAGCTGTCCTCTTGGAGGCCGAAGACTCGCCCTTGCTGTTGACCTCGAAGCTTTTGAGTGTCTTGTGGCTGTCAAGGGCCTTGAGAAACTCTGAGATATTATCATCATCAGTCACAAAAGACCCCGAGCTAGCGATGCCTCCGGCTTCGGTGAGAAGCCCGGATCCAGGCTGGGCCGAAGATGACAAGCTTTGCCTGCCGCTGCTAGCTTGGTCATCATCGCCTCTACTCTGCCCGCCAAAGGAAAGGCGCCCTCGCCGGTGAGTAAAGCTGCTGCTGTACCGATTTCCTGGCTTAGGCGATCCAGTCACCACAGGTACATCCTGTGGAGGCACAGAGGGGCCTCGCAATGACGCGGCCATTCCGGCAGTCAACGATGATCGGTTACCAGACCGACTAAACTGGCTCAATCCTGATGGACGTGATAATGATTGCGGGGATGGGGGCACATCTGCATCCGCAAGTCTTGGAGAACCTGAAACGGAACCAGCTTTGAACGGCTGGAAAGAAACAGATGGCCTCCGAAAACCGTCTTCTCCAGTCCTTAGCGGAGGTCGGCTCATGGTGCCACGGATAGGCAATGAATGTGGCGCACTTGGCCGCTCCACACTGGCCGAGGTAGATTCGGATGGGGAACTCGTATCAGACCCAATGGGGCGGACCTGCCTCAGTGCAGTGATGGGGCTCGTTCCCAGCGCCCCCTCGCCATGAAAGGTTGACAGACTGCCATATGTCTGCTGTAAACCAGGCGTTTCACGGCCAAGTCTATGGGCTGGGAGCGATCCAGGCTCAGCAGTAGAGTCGGACCTGCCGTGTCTGTGTGGTCGTTGTGGATGTTGTTGAATCGTTGGTCTAAAAAAGTTCTCCTCTACCATGAAACGCGAGCTCAGCAACGATTCTGAAGCGTCTACCCGAAAGCTGCAGTCGTTTCGATATGTTACCGAAGCAGAAAACCGGCCCACGGGAATCTCGAGATCGCCAAAATCATATGTGGCCACCGCATCCCTTCCATCTCCGTCACAAAGTGGCTGCCGCAAGGGGTCATAAGTGGTGAGATACTCGGGCTCTGCAATCGACACCCGACACTTGACCTCCAGTGCTGGGTGGACCCCCTTGGCCAGCGCTTGTTGCGAGTACTTCCAACAGGGCATGATGCGTGTGGTCACAAAAAGTGACCGAAAGAAGATAATAGCCCTTTTGTATAAAGTCGGTAATATTGGCGCGAAATCGCCCAAGCCATTCGTTGATAGGCCTTTGAGCTCGATCCTCCACCGCTCCAGAACAACCTCGGTATTCCGTGCTCGGGGTCGTTGACTTCCGAATCCATCGTCACTTGTTTCCGATGGGTTCAAGGCTTCCAACACATCCCACCTCTTCCCGTTGTCGTCAATGAGAACCAGGCTCTGGCTGCTATTTAAGCTAGAGGCATCAATGTACGCCTCGATAACTAGGGGTGGTGGAGGGCTCTCGAACGACCCAGATGTCTTGTATACTCGAAGCTCGTGCCGGAAGTCGTCGGTATCTTCGGTGTCTATGGAGAACTGCATTGCTGTTAGCGGATGCCGCCTGGGACAACAAACTGCCCAACTTTGTCCCGACTCACCCATTTGTTCACCACCTTCGTCCCATCGGCGTTCCTGCGAGAAGCAGGCCCAAGATTCACGCGAGACCCCAGGATAAGTACAGCGGCTTTGAGGTAGAAGTTCTGCCACATTGTCAGTCCTGTCTGGTCCTTCCCTTTCCTAGCCGTCATACCTGAATGATCTGGTCCAGCTTCTTGATGGTCTCTCGAGGCGTATCGGCGCCATCAGACCCAGGAGGACCATCTTGGGCTGCGGCGTCCGAGCCGGCACGGATTCGATCCCTCGGGTTGTTGGTTCGTGCGGGGTTTGTCTGAGGAGAGGATGCGGGGGAGGACACCCGGGGCGGGTGACGGGATTGTTGATGCATTGCTGCGGCTAAGAATGGAAGTTGGGGCCGGGATAATGGCCTTTACATCGGTGCGGGGATATTGTGTAGGTTGTCGATGAATTGTTAAAGCTGCAGGATGGCTTTCGAGGAACCGAGTTGCGAAAAGACTACGGTGTAAAAGGTCGGGGGCCGAGTGTTGTTTGTCAGAAGCGCACAGATGGGAGGTGGGTGGAGGTGGTTCGGATCGGGAGGTAGGGGTGGGTGGATGTTTAGGTGGGAGGGTTCCAGCGGGTGTTTGCATCCATCGTTTGAGGCGGCGACAGTCAGGATGGGAAGAGTAAAAAAGAGGGGATGGGAGAGCATGTGGCCCAAGGCAGATCTCAGGGGAGGAAGAGTGCTGGTTGGCGGTGACGGTGACGGTGATGGGTGGTCCTCCCAAGGCAGACGAGCAACCTGGGGCAACCCGAGAGGAGGCTCTAGCTTGCAGCTGGCGGCGGCTCGGCTGGCTCCAATAATGGACAACGACACAGCACAACGTTGACGACGGGAGAGTGCAGCTGCAGGCTTGAAGCTGTCTGTTGTATGTATCTTGGGAATGTCGTGCGCCTTTCTCCCGATAACGACAGGCGGCGGTGTCGGAAGAGAGTCACGGTCGATGCGCCAGCGATCGAGATAAGGATTGACTCCCTCACTTGTTCCTGGCCGCTTTTCCTAACATAAGCAGGCACCCCGTGGTCAATGAACAAGGGTTCTTTGGCAGGAAGCTTAGCCCAAAACGGGGAGGCTGGCAATCGCCTGACAAGTGCCGGCATAACGGAGACCTTACAGCTGGCAGTCCTAAGCACAGGACACGAGTTTCACACTCACCACCTTCAGTCATCAGTCCATCATTGAGTTTTTCCCCTCCCTCCGAAATAGACATTCAAAAGATCAAAAACAGACAAGTGCCCCCGTGACCGTTGAAACTAAAGACCTCCGCGTGTTGGCAGCCTCTCTTTCGTCATCGCATCACGCAAACCGCCAAGCCCGACCAAGATGAGCGATGATGCAATGTGACTGGGTTGACTCCTTATCTCATATCATCGGTCGGGGGTTTTCGTCCACATTGAAGCGGCAGGCAATGCACCTGCCAGCCTCCTCCGGTTCACCACCTGCCTAGAGTCAATTCTCTTGTTTTGGTGTCTTGAGGTCTTGTCTCTGCACTTCAAACTCATCAGACAATGGGATGTCTGGATTTTTTTTTGCATGGAATATGCAGTCCTGAGCTGTTCCCCTCATTCAATATGTATCCAACCTCACCCACCACAACATTCCAACAAGCCTTACAGTCACATATAACTCTTCCCAGTTGTCTGCCTAGCTCTTTCCCCGGGTTTTCACGTCGTCGAGATATCCATCAATCCCATCCTCTCAAGTTCCCGTCACCTGTTCCCAGCCCAACGTATCGGAACCCGGGCTTTCAGTCTAGGTATCAACCTATCAACCTGCAACGGGTTCAACACAGTCTATCTCTCTCCATTGTCCCGACAAGGTTGCCTAGTGACTAGTAACTATCAGGTAGCTCCTCTGCTCCTCTTGCCAGTCTGCTGGTGAAGCTCTGTACATCTTGACTCCAGGCATGCAGAAACACAGTCCACCCAAGCTAAACCCCAAGCGTTCCCACCGGATTACCCCTTTTAGCCCCGCCTGTGTACCCCAGTGTCAGTCGCTGGAACAACCATACACAAGACCTCTTACAGTTGCACCGCATCAGACAAGACACATCTGCCTGCCCAAACCAGAAACTGAGTGGAGAGTTACTTGAGCTTATTGAGTGACATGCCCGTCATCCAGAATAGATAAGACCCCACCGGCGATAAGATATATTCGGCAACATAATCTGGGGATTCAGAACACTTCATCCAATCAACCCAATCAAGGGAAAACCACAAGAGACTTGCCCGATCCGATTTACCCGACACCGCCTTACCCAACAATCTATCAAAATCTGAGGCTGTCCTGCGTGCCTTCCTCTCACACGGCCGGTGCTTGCTGCTGTACATGTACAGCAGCATCACATGCCTTTTGTGCAAAATGCACATGCACCACAACGTGGAATATCCAAACCCTGAGTGGCAACGACTTACCGCAATTGACCAACAATTGCATTTGAGAGAAGCCTATCCCGACTAGACAAATCATCATGCAACGGGAAGGCCAGCCTTCACTCACTAAATGGATACTTCCGAGCGTTATTTCTCCTTCTCGACATTCCAATCATATTCTATTGCCGTTTGCCTCGTCATTCATATTTCTCACTGTGTCAACAAAGCGGGACTGAACATAAAAGTTCATCCATAATGTGTATGTGCTTATATACCGTATGCAGCACGCGTAAATACCTATGTACCCATGATGTGGCTCCACCTCCATCTGCCACATAGCCTTCTCATGCCAAACCAAACCGGAATATATATATATATATATATATATATGTACATACAACGAAATGGAACGGAGCAGAGTAATTAAAACCGTTGTATAACCTTGTTGGCACCAACCACAAGTTCCCAGTTTATGTCTGGATTCCCAAAAACTCCGTCATCCGTGTTCATACATGTGCTTTATGCTTTGTGTGCACGGCCAAACTCGATTCGTGGCACGGCATCAGCCCAGGCATCAGTGGCATCAGTTTCCTCCCCTAGCAGCCACAACAGCCGGAGTTATGTTGGAGTGATCTCTAGTTCTCCCTCCTCTGCCGCGTCCCCTTCCACCTGTTTGGTGGCCGCCTCCTCTTGCTGAATTGCTTGCTGGGTTATTCCTCGACGGACCACCACCTCCTCCCTTCGCGCCTTTGCCGGAACCCTGACCCTGACCTTCCCGACTTCCACCCCCACCTCCCTGCCCACCCCTCTGACCCTGACCTCTCTTCCTCCCCGCTCCCCGCTCATCATTCCCTTTGGCTTTGTCTCCCTTCTCCTGGACATTAACATCACCGTTACCACCGCCACCGCTTGATCCTCCACCTCTCGCCTTCCCTTCCCTCCCCCGTCTAGTCCCCTCCCGTTTACCCGCCCTCTCAACCGCCGCAACCTCCCTAGCCAGCCTCCTCTCCTCTTCTTCCTGCATCCTCCTACTCTCAGCATCCCACCACTCCTGAAACGCCTGCTCCTGCTGGATCTCCTGCAAGCTCCTCTTCGCCATCGCCTCCTTCACGCTTTCCTTGTCTCTGATCTCTTGTCTGATAATATCTTCCATAGTGAAGCCTGACAGGTCACGCTCGAGCTTGTGGGCAGGGGTGATGTAATTCTTGGAGTGGGGGACCAGAGGTTCAGCTGGTTTAGCTGCGGGAACAGGTGCCAGAGGGGGGGGTTTGGGAGTATTCGATGATGCGGTGGGGGTCGGACGTTGACCGGAGAAGCGGGTATCTGGGGATGCGCTGCGAATGGGCTGGGGCTTTGCGTTGGGCGAGAGGAGACCTTCTGTGGCGGGCTGGGCAGGGGAAGCAGTAGGTTTGTTAGCGGCTGCTGGTGCGCCTCGACCTTTGATAGTAGCCAGTTTCCACGGTGCCGAACTCGACTCGTCCTTTGACCTTTTCCAAGCATTCTTCGGCTGCTCTGTCATGGAGGCAAACAGAGCCAGTTGAGCGTCCTGAGCTGCTTGTTGCTGGCGTTTCTTTTCCTTTTGGGACATTTTTGGCTGCGCCAGTCGAGGGAGCGAGTCTTTGACTTTCTGGGCTGCTAGGCCTGCTGAAAGAGCAGATTGCGGGCTCTCTGACTGGATGATATCGCGGAGATCGAGCTTGGAAGTGGAGATAGCAGCGGCGCCTCCCCAGGGGATGGCTATTTTAACTGAAGTACCCGCATCTGGGAGTCGTGCTGTCAAGGTAGGCTGAGTGGGGGTTGGCGCGGAAAAGGGACTGGCAGGAGGTGACTGATCCAGGCTCATCCAAACCTTCTTGCCTTTACCCTTGATCGAGCTTCCAAGGGGCGGAATTTTGTCAAGGTCAGCAGTTCCTTCAGCAGTTTTCCGGGGTCTTGAAGATGGAGTGTTGAGGAGCGCAGAGTCATCATCTTCCATATCAAACATCAAATCCCCTTGTGATGCCCGAGCATGAAAATCAGGGCTAAAAGACTCGATGCGTTCAATCTTTGACGCTTTCCTGACCCTATCAGGTGTCGGCGTGAATGGAGCGGACTCATCAAGACTTCCAAACTTGGTCCTAACCGAGGCGGAGATCTTCCTCTCTTCCTCCTTCTGAACTTTGTAAGCCATTTCTTTGACCCTGATTTGTCTCTCCTCGAGTATGTCCTCGGCCAAGGAGGGATCATCCAACTGGGAGCTTAGTTGTCCCCGGTAACTGGCAAGATAGGGGTAGTGAGCAAGCTGGTTGTCGCGCACCACGTCGTCGAGCTCCAGAAGAAGATCCTCATCCAGCTCATCAAGCAGATGATTTTCAAGCATCGTCTCCAACTGGAGACAGATGTATTCCAGTCCAGCATCCTTAAACTCGGTAACCGAGCATGGGCCTATGGCATTGAGGAAATGGGCAATATTCCGAATGTTGACAAATCTGCCCATCACCTTCTGGCATATCTGTGCGAGCCGGTCCAACATCAAATAATTGGCAATCGACATGACGTCCATCACGAGATCCAAGAAATCGTTAAAAGAATCGCAAACTGCCGAGTCAAAAAGCTCATCACCAGTGTCCCCGTATAGGTGTTGCAGGACATAGCCGAACGCTGTAGAGTCCATGTGCTTCATGTCAAGCCTGATCCTGTCTTGTTCTGCTCTGCGACCAGCAAGCCATGCGCCGGATGAGCGCCCGTAGAAGAGACCTTCGAACCATGGGCATCGTTGGCATAGAAACTTGCTGTGAACAGGAACCTCCGTCTTGTCGAGCTCAAGCAAGGCATCGCCGTCCTCAAAGAAGCGACGACGGTCTTTGAGGGCAGATCGAAAGTCCTCGTCCATACATTTCTTGGGTTCCACCTGAAGCCTCGCCGCCGCTTCGAGACTATGCATTTCGAGGCGTGTGGCGAGTCTCATGACCTCCAACCGGACTTGGCGATATCTGTAGGCCAAAGCAGGGGCATGCCGGGTAAAGTTCCAGACCGGAACTACCCGGTCTTGGTACGCAAAAAGCACCAAGTTCAAGAGTGTGAGAAGATCCACACCCTGGAGGCAAATGGCCGCTTTGCTGCCATCCTTGTGGATAGTGAACAGCTCATGCGCATAATCCCCTCTCTCCCGGAACTCTGATAATGCTCGTCGGAATATCGAGCTGCGTGCAGAAAGGAGCCAGCTATGGACTGGGATCTGGATTTCAGGAGAGGATGACACGCAAATGAACATATCCAGCGGTTCATTTTGGTATCCCCAGGTCGTCAGGTGCTGGGCCAAATCTTTCTCGAGATCTGGCGACCTCAACACTTCATAGGCAATATCTCCAAGCCGTCCTTTCAAATCGGGGGTTTCCCAGAATCTTTGACTTTCTGGCGTCATATCCCGGTCCTCAGATGCCTCGAACCCCTCGAGACAGATCAATGGCGCCACGTCATCCCACAGCGTCTGCTCGTCCACCCCCAATTGCTGCTTCATAACCTCCGAGTCCTCCCGAATAGCAGCGAAGGCACCATAAGCAGAGGCCCGGACAGTAGCAACCTTGGTGATGTAAGGAACACGTTGAAACTTGAAATCCTTTCTCTTCGATTCCGAAGTGCTGTTGGAAGCGTCTTTGGCCTTGACGCGCTTGATCCTTCGCCACACAGCTCCAGACTTGGTGCTTAGAATTACTGAACCATTCTCTCCGACACCCACAGAACAGACTCCATCTTTGCTGGCATTCCAGATGCGTTGAGGCGCTGTGACGGCGCCTTTGAGCTTGGAAGGGTTCGTTGTCGATGTGGCCGGGGGGTTCGTTTCGATCTTGTGATCAAGGTTCATGGTGAACAAATCGCCACGCTTCGTCAAGGCTGCAATAGTTTCCCCGCCCGATGTGATATAGTTGACCTGATTCCAACCTACTTCATGCCGATTTGACAGTCTCAGGTTGCCGATGTAATCAAAGCTGGCGAATGGGAATTTGACGATATGATATCCGTAACCCGTGAAGACACAAACCGTGTGGTTTTGTAGCAGGATGGTGGTTGCCTTGTCAATAGCGCTGACCATGACAATTGGCGATGAGAAAAGGGACGCGGCTACCTTTCTAGGCGTTTGCTGGTATTCAAGTGACCTAGAGTCAGCATCCATCAAGGCTAGCTGGCCGAGGTTCTTGCCCCAGCAGTATAGTGATGCGCCGGTGTGGGCAACCGAGTGGAGGGAGGAGGCGGCAACCCCAAGAATCATCTCCTTCTTTAACGAGCCAAAGACCTGACGTGGTATGGTGCTAATTGGCTCTTCGTCCTTCCTTGCCGGAGCAGGAAGTGCATACCCCAGCTGTGACTGGGCATTGCTGCCCCAAGTCCATAGGGCACCCGTGTCATCAACGGCCATGGTATGGTTTTGCCCTAGAGCCACCTGAACGACCTTTCGGTCCACAAAGGGGCCCTGCACAGGGACATAGGTGAAGCACGTGTTTTCATCACCGAGACCCAGCCGCCCGCCACGTCCAACACCACAGATGTAAAGGTTAGAAACCGGGTCTGTCGTCAGAACTGCACTGTGAAGCTTTGAGAGGACGACATCTTGAATCATCAATGGCCGGTTCACAACCAAGGCAGGAATTTTGGCCAGTTCCTGTGACGCAGGTCGTTGAGCGCCAATCTCTTCAAGATACTCGTTGTAAAATCGCTGCAAAAGGTGGTCTGGGCGCTTGAGAAATACTCGCTCCGGGTACTGACGGTCGTCCTCATCGCCGAAGCCCAGGGAAAGATTTCTGTTGCTGCCAAACGCATACAAATCTTCTCCGACGCCATTTCGATGCCCGGTACCTCTGAATAAACAGCGCATCAGACTCTTGTCCGCAGAGGCACAGCCCGCGGGCGAAGGGATCACGCAGCTCGAGGCACTTACATGGCACTTTCAACAGTCTGGTCAGGGTCGTCGCTATCCGACCCATCATCAGCCACCTCGGCAGTGTCCCAGTCCTTTAGATTACGCTCGCCGATTGTTGAGTTGTACACGTCGAACGGACTGTTGCCTTCGTGGTCTTTTGTCTTGATAAGCTGTCCCACTCGGTTCACTGATACCATATGCCCGGTCAAGTCGGCACGTTCCTTCTCGAGAAGCATCCTGGCGATCGATATGTTGCCCGCATACAAAGCCCTGTGAAGTGCATTCCAGCCACTTTCGGGGTCCTGGGCGTAGATGTCAATGGCGGGGTGCTCTAGCAGAGCTTCGACGAAGGACACGGCATTCTCGGCGGTCGACGAGGCTGCGCGCAGCAAAATCGTTAGACCGGCGTGGTCACGGCTGTTGACTTCGCTTCGACCGACCGATCCATTCCCATGCCCCTGGGTCTTGCGCGACTTTGGTGTTGACCTTGGTGGTGTGCCATGTCCCGGGCTCCCTGCTGCCCCCATGGTCGAATTCCGCGCAGCACTCTGTGCGCCGAGCCCGGCGGGCGAGAGCAGGCGTCGAAACTTGTCGACATCGTTTTCCCAGTAAGATTTCCACAAGAGATGAGTCATTAGCAGAATGAGTGCGCCTGGCCGCGAGAGTCCTCCAGGCGCTTCGGGATGTGCACCTCGCTGTGGTCTCGATGGATCACGGCCTTTTTAAAGGTGCTGTGTGAAGCGCAAGAGAGACGCCCCCCGGAAACGTGGGTTGATCTCTCGCTCAATGGCCCCTCGTCAAAAACACAATGGTAGTGAGAATTTGCTGCAAGTGGCAACTTGGGCGCAAATGACGCGGATGCTTTGAGAGCTCGGCGGGCGACACGCGCGGGATAGCTGACGATAGAGGTCGAGTCGGTTGGTATCTTGCAAAATCTCGAGTTCGGTGAGTGACTGGCGAAGGATCGGTATCGGTGATGCGATAGGTACGAGGTGTCTGAGCAAAAGGAGATGACAAAAGGGAAGAATGTCTCGGTGAATCGTATGCGCAACCATCGTCTTGATAACCCCGCGCCAGTGCCGGGCAGCCCCTGGTCTGGGAATGTCCCAATATCCATAATCCAGCCAATCGGGTGCAACGCTTCGGGGTCATGTTTCAATCTCTCGCCATCAGCGGCCTGCAACTTGGCTCTTCATCCAACATCCAAACTTTATCTCTGGCCCTGTCGCTCTGTAGCATTGGAAACGTGCGTTCAGTAGCTCGTCGGGTCCTGTCCATGCATGTCAAGATCTAGCCATGCGGGGCCATTCTTGATGGCGCTTGGAGAAGGGAGCTCTGTGCAATGAGGTCTGTGCTGAATCGACAACCCAGCCCTGCGGTATCACTTGATGCAGAAATGCAGATGACCGCGGCTTGAAAGTTTCCGACGCATTCAGCCACTTCTCTTGCTGGATATAAATACCGGTATAGAATATAGTCGAAGTACTTAATATATAGATGGGCTTATACATGTCAATCAGATACCGTTAAAGATTAGGTAATCGTACACAGTATCCAAGGGCCGGGATGGGCCTCCGATGTCGTCCCCCCCGCGTGGGTTTGGCTGTGAAAATGTGGGGTGGCAGCCGCCGCATCCAGAACCCAACTTTGGCGTTGCGTGCAGCGCCCTCCGGTCGGTTGCTGGGTTCGGTTTGGAGGTTAACGACACCTTTTTTTTTTTTTTTTAATTTTTTTTTTATCTTCACGTTCCCCTTCTTGCAACTTGCGCCGTTCCCGCACCACCGTCCACTCTCACATCTCCACAATGGCGTCCGAAAAGGCCCCCCTGCCGTTTGTCTACACCTTCATGGCCGGTGAGTTGCTGCCATCCGGCCCATCCGCCAAAAACAACTCAACCAAGACCTCGAGTTCGAGATACTGACCATGACTGCCCACCCCAGGCGCCGTTGCCGGCGTGTCGGAGGCAAGTTGATCTACTGAGACATATTTTAGTTAATTGGCCTGCTAACATGCAAGCGCGCATAGATTTTGGTCATGTAAGTTACTATCGAGCCTGCTCCCGTGCCCCACGATGCTAACCGCCCACCTTGATCAGGTACCCCCTTGACGTCGTCAAGACCAGAGTGTAAGCTCGCACGGATACGAACCAATGCCATTATGTACCACGACTGACAGTACGGACTAGACAACTCCAAACCGGCAAGGCCGTTGCCGGTGCCGACACCTATAATGGCATGTTCGACTGCTTCTCTAAGATCATCCGTAACGAGGGGTATGCGCCAAGTTCTCCTCCATGCCGGCTTACCATGACACAAACCATACTGACATCTCCAGCTTCTCCCGCCTCTACCGCGGCATCACGGCCCCCATCCTCATGGAGGCTCCCAAGCGTGCCACCAAGTTCGCCGCCAACGACAAGTGGGGCAAGTTCTACCGCGAGCTCTTCGGCCAGACCCAGATGACCCAGTCTCTCTCCGTCCTTACCGGTGCCTCCGCCGGTGCCACCGAGTCCTTTGTCGTTGTCCCCTTCGAGCTCGTCAAGATCCGTCTCCAAGACAAGGCCTCCGCCGGCAAATACAACGGCATGATCGACGTCGTCATGAAGACCGTCCGCAACGAGGGTATCCTCGCCATGTACAACGGTCTCGAGTCCACCCTCTGGCGCCACATCCTCTGGAACGCCGGTTACTTCGGCTGCATCTTTCAGGTCCGCCAGCTGATTCCCAAGGCCGAGACCAAGCAGGGCCAGATGGTTAATGACATCATCGCCGGTTCCGTCGGCGGCACCGTCGGTACCATTCTCAACACCCCCATGGACGTCGTCAAGTCCAGAATTCAGAACACAATCAAGGTCGCCGGCCAAACACCCAAGTACAACTGGGCCTGGCCCGGTGTTGCCACCATCGCCAAGGAGGAAGGTTTCGGTGCTCTCTACAAGGGTTTCGTCCCCAAGGTTCTCCGTCTCGGACCTGGCGGTGGTATCCTCCTCGTTGTGTACACCGGAGTGATGGATTTCTTCCGCAATATGAGGGAGGCCAAGGGTCTTTAAATGGCCTTTTTTTCTTTTGTTGACGTGAAGCACGCACGCAGGAGTTCAAAGAAAAAACGGAGAATGAAAAGGGATGATAGATACCCCAGGGCGGCAAGCAGCAAATATTGGCGGGCGCAAGAGTTTGCTCTTTTTACTGACTGCCATATTTCGATACATTTTCCTGTACATACACAATACATTTAGAGATACAGATCACACAAAAGAGCTAGAGAACAGACAAGAAACGGAGGTGGCCTTTTGACAGGTTTGGCGTAGATAGAAAGTCGTTCTTGTTCGGAAAGCCGGCCATGTGCACGGGCTGAAACAGAAACGTCTTGATAGTCAGCTCCCCTTCCGACAGACTCAATTTCTGCCTGCGTCAACAACGACCTCTACCACACAAAATAACAGAACCTGCCCCCGACAAGGTGTAACCAGCTCTGTCCTAGACCCGACCCTCTGGCTCCCCAATCATCCACTCCCGGAGCATTTGCCCCCCCTCCCAGGTTCCCCTACCGACAGCCATCCCGAAATCCTCAATATCACCATCTCCCCGGCACCTGTCCTCCGTCTCTCAACGGTGCGAGTGCGCGAGAACACCGAGAGTGCTGCCGCTCGCTTACCCAGCTGCCTGCTCCGACCAGCGCTTACCGGAGCGATGGGCATACTGCTGGTGGAACTTGTCAGTTCGACTAGATAGTTATTTTCGTCATCTTTGAACGCCTGGGAGCCGTCGCCCACTGGGTCCTATAAGAGGTCGGTCCCTTGGCTGGGTCATTGGGCTGAAGAGGAATGCTCATCTTCGGAACAACGATGAAGCTTGTGTAGCCCGTCCTCGTGTATAGATGGATAGATGCAAAGGGAGGGAGGGGAGGGGCCGCTCACCTTTTGCTCGCGCATGCTGCTGTGTTCAAGCTCGGATTTATACACGTTTAAGGGGGGGTGGGGCGGGCGCTTTGTCTTGCGAGAGAATGTCAGGGGTTGTTTTGTAATCTTGGCATTATAGAGATGACTTTTTGGATTCTTCTGTGCCGAGTTTAAGACCGATGCCTCCGTGGTAGAGACTGGAAACCTACCCTGGCTTTACAACCTAAAATCTATCGAGTATACCAGTGCCCAAAGGGTAGCAAGATGTTAAGGCTGGGAATGTAGGAGCAAAGCCCCCGTCGAGAGTCAGGGTTACAATCCTTATACTGTGTCCGTGTTCATGCTGTTGGAGGGAAACGAGACAGTGAGCTGGAAGAAGCATAATGCAGAGGTCCTAGCAGAAAAATGTAGTTCCTATATATCTCTCCCTGACACTGAATATTGATTCATCATCAGACTTCCCTTCGCTTTTTCCTGTGCTCTCTTCATCTGTGAGAAAGAACCATCACGACTCGATTGCTCAAAGCATGTGATTCGTCGTGCTAGATATTGAAACCCAAAACATACATGCCATCCGCCACCCCTAGGAAAAAGACGCAAGACGCTCTTCGAAATAACCAATGTAGCTTGTGGCAAATAACAAACCCTCCAAAAGAAAAAGTAAACAAGAAAAAAAGAAACGGAGCTAGACTTTGATCAGGCTAGGAAGAGCAAAAGGAAACAACCTTTCCTTCTACCTCCTTGGTGGGAGGAGGAAGAGGATGGAAACGATGCCCACAGCCAGAATCGAACTGACGACCTCATCATTACTAGTGATGCGCTCTACCACTGAGCCATGCGGGCTTTGTAGAATTGGATGTTAATGGATAGTGGCACTTAACTTTATCACAGCTTAGATTGCAGAAAAATTGTGGTAGAGAAAGCACAATAGTAAGGAAAGAATGCAAAGTGGCAATGTTGCCGGATGGACTGGGGAGTGGATAGGTGATTGTTTGGAGGTGGGTGGGGATTACAATCTGCAAGACAAAGTGGGATCGCTTTTCTGGGTGTTGAGTGAAAGACGGTGCATAGAAACTGAATTGGGGACCATGGAAACGGAGCAAGAAAAGGGGGATTTGGGTGATGTCATTGTACAAGATAAGGGGAACCCAACGGTCGACCGGTCAAACAGGCATTGCCCTCTTCACCATACCAGCAAACGCCTACTATGACAGTGTCTTTCCTAACTTTGCCACGTCTGTTGCTTTTCCCCCAGTATTCGAGATATATGACGGCCCCCTTGTCCAAGATTGAAATTTATGGTATCTAGATAGTTGGGCGGATCTAAGTGTGCAAAATACTTGTACTATCACTTGGCATGTGCCCGTCGGTCAGCGCAATTCATCGTCCGTCTCCCAGAGAAGATGGCTTGCGATATCGACCCCTTAGCTGAGCTCTGCCGCCTCATCCCCCTCACTGCACCGGGCCTTCGTTATTTTCCTCCCCGCTTTCACGCTTGCGCCTCGCCCTCTACCTCTTCGGTATCAACCAAACCCGTCTGCTCGACGCCGATGGCCTTTTAGCAACGGCAATAGCATGCCACCCCCATGAGGTGAGGGCTCGTTAGCAGCAATACTAAAAGAGCCTTGCATGTAGCCGTGCTAGACCCCATCCTCCTCACCCATGTCGTCACAGTCGAACTCGTTGGCATACAGGACTGCTCGATTTCCATACATTGGCCAATGGCGCAGTTGTCCGAAATTGGATGAGCTTTCGGACTCGGCTCGGCTTCGCTTCCTTGGACAAACGCAGTCCCGACCGGTTTATTCCCCCTGTGCCGATACAGAGGCGGCGTCGTTCCATCAATCACTCATCCGCCCCTTGTCATCCTGCCTCATCCCAAACCCTGACCACCCACAAACTTCCCCAATGGCGTCCTATCCCTCGGCTTCTCAATCAGATCCCCATACCCCTCCAGCCCCGCCGCCATGATCCTCAGAATCTCAAAGATATGCGCCCCCTTGAACGTCTCCGCCCACAACCTCACCACCGCACAAGCCAGCTGTCGTAACTTTGTGCTATCCGTAGCAGCAGAGGCAGTCATATCGATCGAACGGGACTGATGATGACCCCCGCCGTGGTGATTAGCCGACGACGACGCACCGCCGTTCCCACCACCCAATGAGGGATCGATCGGTACGGCGAATTCTGTCTCATCTAGCATTCGGCAGACCATATCCAAAAGATGCTTCTCCTCGGCTGAGAGAGGGTGATCAGCCGGGCCAATGGCGGAGAGCGTCAAGAGCCACTTGGAGAGGAGAATGGCACATTCGAGGTTGCATACTGCTCCAAAACATCAGTACCGCCTCATGAGAAAGGCACAAAAGTAGAAACTCACAAGAGTGCTGCATACTCCACTCCAAACTCTTCGTCCTCGCCACATAATTTACCCCCACCTTCACTAAATGCGCTAGCGCATGCACAGCCGGCACCACCGCTCCATATAGCCTCTTGCTCCTCACAACCAGCGGCGCGTCATTGAATGCCGACGCAATCAACACATGATCCCTCGTCTCCAAGCTCCGGCTTGGACTCAAATCGGTGTACAGCCTGATGTACGCCAGCCTCAACAACGCTGCCGAGTTGAAGGCCACCGGTCCCCCGGAAAAGTTGTCTGCCGATGTCGGTCCTCCTGATTCATTGGCCCTCATCTGGCGATGCTGTTCTACTCCAGCCTGCCACGCGCGCAAAGCGTGAGCTACTTCCTCCACGTCGTCTGGCTTCATCCCTCGGTGAAAATCATATGGCGAAAGACTGGTGAAGGAGGTTTGCTTGAGGAGGAAGATGTGTTGAATTAGGGCGTGGATTAGCACATAGTTCCCGAGCGAGGTAAGAGGCGGGGGCGGGACTTGAGAAGAGCGGTTAAGAAGTCTCATAAATGCGTCTTGAAGGGTGATGTCGACAAACTGGCAGGTTTGGCGTGCCTCCTGCCACTGCCAACTCGACTCGGCCCTCCATAGCCGAGATGGACTCGGTAGGAAGAGGTGAATGTCTGATGTCAGTAACATGGGTGGAGTGTTGTAGGCGATGCTGCAGAGATTGAAGAAACAAAATGCCACAAGCTTGGTTCGCGTAGCAGCCTCGTGCCGAATCCAAGTCTCGTGGTCAACTGTTTGCTGGTTTGACTCCCCAACGAGGCCCTCCTCGCGAACCAACACGGCAAGTTGACTCTGCAGGCCGAGGGCTTCGTGGAGGATTGCTTTGGGACCCCAGAGCCCTACCGCGAAAAGAAGAAGTATGGCTTGGATGGTCTCGAGACGAGCGTGGGGCGTGTTTGGAGAACTGGGATATCAGTTAGCAAACTTGAAACCGAAGGTAAGGGAAGGGGGGGAGGGTTCATTACTAAGGTTCTCTGTGGGTCTCCTGGGTCATGGGGCGGTCTTGATGTACTGACGGAAACGAGTGCCTGAACCCAGAGCTTGGTGATGGTCGAGTTGAGTGGGGACTGTAGGCGGCTGGTGTTGGAAGCAAGCCGTGCACCTCATGGCTATGTCTCCGACGAATCTGTTCCAATGCCACAGCTTTTGCAGCATACCACAGCGCATGACCTCGATTCGTTTCAAACCGATATTGAGCTCCTACCGCAAGGATGGCCAACAAAAGCTCGGGCGACAAATCGATGGGTGCTAGGCTGGGCAAATGGAGGAAAGGGAGATGCTCGTGAAACCCGCTGATGTATCCATCGAGAAACCTATTCAGAGTATGTCGAGATGGAAACACAAAGTCGCTGGGAAGAACCGACGAAAACTCATCAAGTCTGTTTTTGATGGCAATGTGATTTGCACCAGCGATCCTCCAGTTGGGGGCTTGTATCCCATCTTCATGCAATCTGGAACCATCAGATGGATCTCGAGCATCGGGCTGCAGAGAGGGAAATCTAGACGGAAACGCAGAAGCAGGCTTCGATGGCCCACGCATATCGCCCCCTAGACGAGACCATGATCCGAAACCCTGATCCATCTCGAGCCCGGGTGGAAGAAAATGTTGTGTCCCATAGTCATCCAAAAACAGGTTGTAGTCCTCAAAAGGGGGCGGCTGGGTCTGGTATACACCGGACATGACGCCCGAGTCCTGCTCCCGAACACGATCCCCATAAGGATTGCTGTCGTGGTATGTCTTGACCGGGGCAAGCGGCGGCGGAGGAGGCTGGTGATCCGAGATGCCAGGCATCATGGATGGCTGCATGCTGTTCACCTCGCCCGCCGATGCAAGATGCGTAGCGGCGTCAGACAACAAGTCGAGGTTGCAGGCTGGCACTCGCGCCGACATACGCGGGTCAGGGGCAATCGGCGAGACAACCGAAGGCTGCAAAACCTCTTGTCGATACATTTGATGTGGCGGTTGCTGCGGTTGCTGCTGCTGCTGCTGTTGCCGCTGTTGTGGTTGCATGCCGAGCATCTTGACATCGCCATGGTCATCAACCGGTCCTATGCCAACGCCCGCCGTAGAGGGCTTTCGCGGTCTGTGGCCACCACCATCTTTGTTGCTCGCCGCCTCGTTGGAATGGACAAGCTTGTGGTGACGGGAGAGCAAATCTCTGATGTCCATGTCAGTATACTTTCTCAAAGACGGGAGGCAGGTCGGTGCAACGCCGACGAGGCATCAAGAGGGGTTGGACAGTCCAGTGCAGATACGATGTGGTGATGACGAGACTGAAACAGTTGACCTGGAGTGCATGGAGCACGGGGGTGCTGAGGGGGTAAGGAGCTGTTGGAGTTTGGCAGGCAGGTAGCGCGGTGTGAACCCACGTCCCACGCGCGCCAAACGCATGCAGTTGCAGCAACAGAGCACACGAACAAGGTCACCAGGACAGCGGGCCAGCAGAAGCTACCAGTAGGCTGAGGGGGGATCCTGAATAATGAGCAACTTACCGTCGTCCAAAGTGTTTTCCACACCTGGGCCACTCGCAGGAAAAGGGCTTTTCCTTGGTATGAGTCCTTTCGTGCCTCTGAACATGTTCCACGCGCCTAATACAGAAGGTAATGTAAGTCAATATGCGACATTCCTAGGTCCTAGGTAGAGAGGTACCAACCTGAAGCATTTGCTACAGTACTTGCACGGCAGCGTCTTGGGCTTCTGCTGCCGGGTTTCCCCATTCTCGTCGGCAGTGGCAGGGGCGGAAGTCTCAATGGATTGTAGGGGCCGCATGGCGTAAGGGAAGGTCTCCTGGCGCAATTGGGGTATCGGAAGGACGTGGGTGGTGAAGTACGGACAGCTTGTACTGTACAGCAGGCCCAGTGGAGAGAGAGGAGAAAGCCACAAAGCCCAGAGTGTGGGGGAAAGGGGAAGAAGGGGGGGGGGGGGGCAGTGGGAAGGGGAAGCTGTGGCCAAATAGACGACGAGGAGGCCAAGCAATGCTTTTAGATTTGCGGGGTGCCGTGTTTGCGTCGGCGTGAGGGTGATTGGAATGGGTGGCCGGATCTGGATCTGGATCAAGCAGCAAAAGACATGCCTGGATGCTTGGGTTCTGGTGCTTGTGTGGTCTCGGTATGATGATATCAGCCAGATGCTTTTTTTTCCCCTGAATGCTGACTGGTTGCTTGTTGGCTGTCACCCTCTGGCCCCTGATCACAAACCACTGCTCACTCTCAAAAGACAGTTGAGTCGGCCTTGGAGCAGCAGGCCGACGTCAGATGACGACAAAGACACAAGCTCGGCTGGGGTCAGTTCCGCAGTAATAATGCGGGGGTGGGCGAGAATTGAATTTGGGAACTGAACCTGGGTTGTGTATGGAAGCGGTGGGCCTGACTCGTGGATTTCCTCCGTGGCGCGGTCCTAGACTGGATAAATGTTGAATGTCAAGATTGCTACGGGTGTTTCAGCGCCGTGCGGGCAGCAATTGTTTGGGATCCCTTCGGGTGTGGAGGGTTTGGATGGATGGGTAAGGTCTGTAGAGAGAAATGGTGATTTGCTTGGAGAGACGTGGAGAGAGACACAGAAGCGGAGAAAAGAGACACGAACAGCGATAGAAGATCAGGCCCAGGCACAGACAAGCGAGGCAGGGGCGGGAGAGGTGCGTTTCCAGCACCAGCAAAACGCGGAGGCGGGGAAAAAGAGGGACTCGGTAGTCGGAAGAAACGGAGTGTGGGGAGCTGCGAAGAGGAGAAAAAGAGGAGAAAGACACGACCAGCTTCCTTTTTCTGGCTCCTGCGAGACACACACAGTCTGTGACATAAGCGAGTCTATCTTTGTGCTCCTCAAGAATTCTTTCAGGATGCTTATTATTAGTGCTATGTACATATATGGCAAAGCAGCACTTATTTTTCCTTGACAATACATGACATGACTCTCCAAGCATCTGATAGCTCAAGATGACGGCATCTTTCAGCCCAGATTCCCCCAGGACAGCTGGAAGTTGTTTTGCGGGACACCAAATCCAGGCGCCAATCATGGGGGCACTGAAATAATAATCTGGGGAAATGTGGGTGTTTGGTGCTCCGAGTGGTCTGTGCCCTCTTTCATCTCCGCAGAGGGAAGCATGGACCAAGGGACCTCGAACAGCTGCCAAGATTCCCAACTCGCTGTAGCCCTGCGACGCCATCTCATCTCATCATCCACCCAATATTGTTCTCGAACACATCTATTCGTGATAGCACTTGTCGTTTGCGATACTGCTCTTTTTTCTTTTGGTCAGATGCCGAGACAACCCCATCTTCTGTGGGCAACTCAGGCCTCAGACCTCCTTCTCTCTCGCAGATCTTGCCATCTCAGACTGAGCGTTGCTCTCCATACAATACAATGCTTACGTCAATCTACCCCAACGAACCGCTGGCCGGTTCCTGTCGATGAATCAGGCTTTGCTTGGCTATCATGCAGCGAGCCACCGGCAACAAAGCCATACCATCACGACAGTCCCATTGACGGTACCATCGACGGGGAAAAGAGCCGAGCTCTGTGTGTGTTACACTAGAAAGCGGGGTGCATCTCAACCAAACCACAAACACCTGAAAGTCGCGGAACCGAGGAGCCGTTTTCCAACCTCCTGGTTAGTTTTCGGAACTCAAAAGTCCACACAACTTGGGATATGTCTAAACACACAGCTTATATCCAGATATCTCCACCAGACCCACAGAAGCACAGCATGGCCAACAATATGGACAAAAGCATCACCAGCTCAACTTTCACATGGCAGTCTGGGAACAACGACGCTCTATCCTGACCCAAGCGTTCACATAGGCGGAGTACCTAGTCTCGACGTCAGCAGGTGTTGTTGGAGGTGTGGAGGCGGGCGCCACTTTGGAGAAACGCTTGGAGAATTCGACCCCCTGTCACTCCGGATTTTATTAGTGCGGGGCCCCGCGAAATCCGCTCGCAAAATGCGGAGAACGGGAGAAACTGGGACGTGTCTGGTCTGGCGAAGGCGGGACGGCGTCGGACGGGATGAGGTCTTTCATCGACTTCACCGCCCTTCACGTCTGATTGTGGTACGGAACATGAAATGCCGTCGCTCGTCTTGTCTCTGGTACATCTTCTTGCAGCAATAGACGCCTGGAACGGCCCCGGTTTAACGACGGATAGCATCCTTTTTTTCGACCATAAAACTTATGGAGAATGGTCATGGCCGGTTGCCCGTCCGGGGCCTTGGCTGCGACGAATCAGTTGGAGCAGGCCGGGGCTGGTTCGACATGTTCAGATCGGCAAGAACCATATAAAAACCTGGACATGCTACTGCACTCTCTTGATGGCGGCAACAAAAGTGGACGCGGTGTGGGCGGGTTGGAGAAGTATGGGGAAACTGCACCGAATTACCATCTCGCCTACACCCGATGTCTTCCCCAGAGTATTGAGCCTACTATCGCATCCAATATGTCGCCTGCGTCTCGCAAATAGGCAAAATACACAGAGTCTGGAGGCCAAAGCCTGCCTGCCTGCCTGCCTGCTTGCCGCCGGCGGGTGTGCCCCGATTATCATGAGATGGGTGAGAGTTTTCTTCCGACTTCGCCGGTGGTGTATTCATGGTGAAACGGTCCCTGCTCAGATCGTGTGACATACCTGTCAGGACGCAGACCTCTTCTTCCCCCACCGGTTGCTCGGCATTCAGAGCCTGAGGGGCTACATGTTGATCATAGGTTGATGCCCAAGCTTGCGGAGGGGAAGTGCGCCAACTACCGGCCTACAGGATGGAGTCAACATTACGCACAACACCATCCCAAACGGCCTGATCACATTCCCCTCTCCATATAGATGACAGGATGCATACCTCTCGGTGTTGACTTCCGTCACGCGACAGGCCTGATATGAGGACGTCAATGGTCGTGGGGTTGTCCGAAATCGGATCCATTGTGTGTCGTTGGCTAGGTTTGCAACAGGACCATTACGGCGATTCGAGGCTTGCGGTTGTTTGTGGCTCACTGCTCTTGCGTATGTGGTGGGCGCGTGTCAAAGAGATACTGCTCCTCCTCTGGTGTGGGCGCCTGCGACGTTTTCCTGGATTGAGACGGCTTGTTAACGTCGTCTTGATGAAGGATAAGACAATATGGGCCTTCCTGCCGAGGATCTGATCGGGGACCAGTATCCGTCCGCGCAAGCAAGCCATGTGGAAATATGTTTTGCAGCATCTCCGATCGAAACGCAAGCCTCGGTCTGCTCGATCCACCAACAACAGCGTACGAGAGGCGGGATGACAAAGCCACTGGGACTATTCTCGCCGCAAGTCTGAAATATTATGTCTCAGGAGATCATCAAGGTCATTTGGGCATCTATACCTACTACGCTGTGCGGATTTGTTGCAGAGAAAGCTGACAGGTAATGATCACTTGGTGTAACACTCCCAAGTAACTTTACCTACTTGTCGTGCTACCTTACTAACTGGGTAAGCTACCTTGGGCAGGTCAGACGTAACCAGAACAGAACTCTTAGCTCTCAAAGAAGGGATTTTGATCGGCTCCGCACATGTCTGTTAGGTCACTCGGGGCATTCTGGTTGGTAGTATCCGGCCTTATTTCTTGCATTTACGTTCGTCTGTAGCTGGGAAGTTCGGCCGGCCGAGCGAATCAGAGGCTGCGGCCCGAGCCAGGGGCAGTAGTTGACCCCTTCATCTAGTCGAACCTCTCCCATCATGCCCTTTCCTTAACCCCAGACCATTCGCTTCTTTCCGCATTTTGCCGCGCCTTGTCTTGGGAAGTCCCGAGCAGACCACGTCTGGGTCGAGACAGGTCATCATCACAGGATACCATGGCCTCGCTCACCTGCCATCATCCCCACCACCTCTAGCTGTGAGGAAAGCCATAACTTAAAGTGAGCTGTCGCCTTTTACCTCTGCTATTTTCCATGAAGAAACCTGAAAAATCCCGGCCTCAAAGAATGGCTTGTTCACGAGGGAGTATTGATTGTGTAGTCGGGTAAAGCGGGCGGGGCGGACGACACCGGGCTGGATCGTGGTTAGGAACTCCATCCAATTGTCTGACTTTATTTTTTTTCTCCCTTCGATGGACAAGTGCAAGCCGGTATCAAAGTTCCTCAGACAATGATCGCAAGATATCACCGAGATCTGGCCCGGGGTTAATGCTTGTTTTTGGGAAATAGGCCGGTATGGCGTCCGCACACATGTTCATTCGGGATCGGATTGTGGTCTGGTAGTAACCTCACATCGCACCGGATGGCAGGACTGGATCATGGCTTGCTGTGAAGGTGATTGTTACATGACTGCTTGCCAAGTAGACTTGGTAACAAACCACACGGGAAAATACAGACACATGTTGCTCCTTCACCAGCACCGTGTGGCCGGCTCTAGCGTTGTTGCTTTTGGTCCTCCCCGTCCGTGGCCAAGATGGCTGGCCGCAGGCTCTTTGGGTGTTGGAACACAGCATCATCACTCTTGCTCTTCCCCACCACTTCGGAAGCATGCACGTGTACGTAGTGTTTTGTCTCACGGGTCAGCCAGGCCAGGTTGTTGTGTGTCTGGTCCCAGCTCGCCGGAATACTGAAGGTATAATTATCCCTGAGACCGGGCCACCCGAAGAATGATGAGAAACAAGGTTTCACTTTTGTCAACCGCGGCACTCAGCCTCTGTGGACACATACAAAAAGTCAAACGGAAGCAGGGGGAAAAAAAAATTCCGAGCTTGTCCTTGAGCCTTCTTTCTCACTTCTCTTGCTTGTCATGCGTTTCAGCTCGTTGTTGGTGGCCGCTGCCACTATTGCCTCGACAGCACAGGCATACTGGCTTGGAGATATCCCCCGTGAGCACCTTTTGTCTTGATGGCCGATGATGGCTGCTGACATGTGAGGTAGATCGAGGTGTTGCGCCATTTGCTCAGGCAAACTATCCAGTCTTTCGCAATGTGAAGGACTATGGCGCCAGGGGTAAGCCATCTCGGAGTGGCCACGGGAGATTGCGAGTCAGTTGATGCTGACGGTCTACAGGTGATGGAAGAACCGATGATACTGCTGCTATCAATGCGGCTATCAATGCTGGGAATCCTTGCAACAAGGGATGTGTAAGTCCAACCTGTCCTAGACATGGGCTTTGAGGATACAGCATTGACAAAAAGCAAAGGCGTCAACTACCACCACCCCCGCAATCGTCTACTTCCCGGCAGGCACCTACCTCCTCTCGTCCTCGATTCTCCCAGCGTATTTTACACATCTTGTCGGCGATGCTTCTGCTCCACCTACACTCAAGGCCACGGCCAACTTTCAGGGGTTCGGGCTGATCGATGGCAATCCGTACTACAGCCCGGTGCTCAACTGGAAGGCGGTCAATGTCTTCTTCCGTCAGGTCCGCAACTTTGTGATTGATACCACTGCTATCCCTCCGGGGACGGCGGCGACGGGCATGCACTGGCCCACCTCTCAGGCGACCAGTCTGCAGAACATTGTCTTCAACATGCCAGCCACGCCCGATGTCGTCCACGTTGGCTTGTTCATTGAAGAGGGAAGCGGTGGCATGATGGCCGATTTGACGTTCAACGGCGGTGCTACCGGTGCCAGCATGGGCAACCAGCAGTATACCATGCGGAACATGAAGTTCAACAACTGCAAGACGGCCATTATCCAGATCTGGAACTGGGGCTGGACCTACCACGGCTTGTCCATCAACAACTGCGGCATTGGTCTCGACCTCTCGGCCGGCGGTCCCGGCAACATTGCAGTCGGCTCTGTCACCCTCTTCGACAGTACCTTTACCAACACCCCCATCGCCATCAAAACAGCCTGGACCCCTTCCCCCAACCCTCCCACCGCCGGCAGTCTAGTCATCGAAAACATCCAGCTCAACAACGTCGCCGTCGCCGTTCAAGGCCCAAGCGGTACCATGCTGGGAGGTACCTCCGGCTCCGCCACCATTGCAGCCTGGGCCCTCGGCCACCTCCTCGACCGCGGCACCAACGTCCCCCGTTTCTCCGGTCCTATCAGCCCCAACCCCCGCCCTGCCTCGTTGCTATCCTCCAATGGCCGGTATTACGTCCGCTCCAAGCCCCAGTACGAATCTGTCCCCGCCTCCTCTTTCCTCTCCGTCCGCACTTTTGGCGCAAGAGGCGACGCAGCAGCAGACGACACGGCCGCCCTCCAAAACGCAATCAACACCGCCGTCGCCCAGAACAAGATCCTCTTCCTCGACCACGGCCTTTACCGCGTCACCTCCACCATCGTCATTCCTCCTTCTGCCAAGATTGTGGGCGAGGCCTACCCCGTCATCCTCTCTTCTGGCCCATACTTCAACGATATGAACAACCCCCGTCCTGTCGTGCAGGTCGGGACAACATCCGGGCAGCAGGGGTATGTAGAGCTGAGTGACTTTATTGTCGCGACGCAGAATGCGCAGGCGGGGGCGATTTGTATCGAATATAACCTTGCCACGGCGAGCGGGCAGCCGAGCGGGATGTGGGATGTTCATGTGAGGATTGGGGGCTTCACGGGGACGCAGCAGCAGATTGGCCAGTGCTTGAAGAAGCCCGGGAACGCGGCGGTGGATAGGAATTGTATTGTGGCGTTTATGGCGATGCATGTGACCAAGGGGGCGAGGGGGTTGTATATGGAGAACGTTTGGTTGTGGTGAGTATGCTCCTGCCACGAGTGTGGGGATGTTTGCTGACAGAAATAGGACTGCGGATCATGATATTGATGAACAGCTCAACACTCAGATCACAATCTACACCGGCCGTGGTCTATGTAAGCCTGACCCATCCTGGTCATGATGGACGTTTTACTGACAGGAAAAAAAGTAATCGAGTCCACCCAAGGGCCCCTATGGCTATGGGGCACCGGCTCCGAGCATCACGTCCTCTACCAGTACCAGCTAACCTCCACCTCCGACATCTTCCTCGGCCAGATCCAGACCGAGTCCCCTTACTTTGCTCCCCTCCCCAACTCCCTCGTCCCCTTCCCTCCCTTGGCCCAATACTCCGACCCAGACTACCGCGCCCAATGCGCAGGCATCCCAGGGAACTGCGCCGCGGCCTGGGGTCTTCGGGTGCAGAACAGCAAGAACATCCTGGTGTACGGAGCGGGGTTGTATTCATTTTTCGACAACTATTCTACTGCTTGCAGCACATTCGACGCTGGCCAGACGTGCCAGCAGAGGATCACGAGTATTGAAGGGTCGGGGGAGAATGTGGCGGTGTATAACTTGAACACGATTGGGACGAGGGAGATGGTGACGAGGAATGGGGTTATGGTCGGGGGGAGCGGGTGGAGCGAGAATAGGAATACTTTTGCGAGTAATGTTGTGGTCTATAGGGCTTGATATGTATATACATTACCTTGTAGCTGAGGGAGATGGAGTTTGGGCGACCGAGGAGTTAGAGATGGGTAGGAGGCAGTTTGAAGCCAAGGTTGATAGCGATGGTGATATAAATTGGATATATCTTGCTTCCTGACACTGTTGCTTCCCCTCCACCAGTCCCTGGCACATCATGCTCATGTCTCTAACCAACAAGCGAAAACCCCACCGCTCCTGCCTGGGCCGCCTCCCTCCCCATCTCCACCAACCTCGTCCTCATCCCCTCCGCCCCCTTCCTCTCCTCTCCCTCCCCCAGACAGGAGAAATCCGCCTGTTCGACCCACTCCCCCACCCCATGCTGCAGCACATTTCTCGCCCTCTTCCTCATTCCCTCCCCTTCGCCCCCATCTGCCCTCCCAACCGACCCATGCAACGTCACTCGTTCCTTATCCCCAGAATACACCCCCCTGTGCAAGATATCATTATCATAAAAGACCAAATCCCCGGGGTTCAGCTCTACTACGATTTGCCCGGGGAGATTTGGTTCATACGGACCAGCCCCTCTCTCTGTGTCTGTCCTCGGCCGTAGGTGAGAGCCGGGAACGAGAAGGAGACTGCTGTCGTGGTATAGAGGTAGGTTCCACTGCGTATGGGAGTAGGCCTCCCCCGGCTTGTGGAGTTTGGCAACTTCTTCTTCCGGGGCGGCGGAGGGGGGGATGTCGTCCCTGTGCCAGCTGAGTTCGAACCCCCGGCCGTCTGTGGGTTTACAGAGGAGGTTGAACAATTCCATTACCAGGCCAGAGTCATGGTCGGGGCCGAGGGAGAGGATACCGCGGGATAAGGCCAGGAGTTTGGGGGAAAAGTAGAGCTTGACAAAAGCGTTGCGGTGGTCAGGGGGGAGGGGGAGGGAAGGGTGAAGGAGGTGTTGCACGCCCCAGATGCCGGCTGAGTAAGGAACCAAGGAGGGGTCCCAGGGGGGGAATTGCTTCCCTGTTGTGCGGACGTGGGGCCATTTCCCCTCTGCTGAGAGGGATATCAGAGCAGAGGAGGCGGCGCGGAGGGCGGAGAGCTCGAGGGGGGTGAGGAAGGAAGGGACAATGACAAAGCCGTGGGTGCGGAGGTGGGGGAGGACGGATTGTTCTAACATGGTGATAATAATATGGCTGATGACCAAAAAAAGGGGTTGTGAGCCCAGGGGTTCAGATGTATGGAAGGTATGGGTTAGGGGAGGTTAAGGTAGCAAAGTTGGAGATGTGGGGGAAGCTGGGGGTTTTGGAGAAGCTTATAAGACTTGGGATAGGAGATGTCAAAGTGTGGGGTAATTAATGCGCGATGATGCAGGACGAGAATGCTTGCAGGTAAGATCAAGAGGAAAAAAGAAGCTTTTTATGCCCGACTATCCGCGGGGTGTTTTGAGCAATTTCTGGGGAAGATCTACGCACAAGGCCCAGGGCGAGCCTGAATCCTCAGTGGTTGATAGGGCAGTCCATGGCTTACCGTTTATGACAGCAAGTTTTATTCCGCGCTGCCATGACAAACAAGCAAAGTTGGAGTGTTTGAGAAACAGTTGGGAGACAAGCCTCTCTTGATGCTGATATTGATGACATAAGCCAACTAATAAAGGCACGTGCTTTCGCGACACTCAACACGCCAATGCTATGACAATCTCCACTCTTTGGGATCCTCGATCGCGACCGCCATCACCCGTCTACGTCATCGAACACCGTCACAAAGATCAGCTTTGTCGTTTAAAAGACAACTGACCCCTAACTGCATCTCTTACCCATACCAGACACATTCAATTCTCACAAAATTTCAAAATGGTTGGCCCAAAACGCAAATCCGCCCCTGCCGCGGTGGAAGAACCTGTATCAACACCCTCATCCTTCCCGCGTCGAAGATCACAGCGCGCAGCAGCTTCATCCGCCAAGACCAGCAAATACTTTGATCCTTCCCCTGAAGAGTCCGAATCAGACTTCACCACCACCACCCCAAAGAGGCGCGGCAGAGGAAGGCCACCCAAGAAAGCCAGGATCGAGCCCGAGTCTGAGCAAGACGATGACGACTTCAAAGACGACCCCAACAACAACCAAGACAATGATGCTTCAGAGGGAAAGGAGGAGGATGCCTCCGACGACGAAGAGCCCCCCAAAATAACCTTTATCCCCCTCCCCCAGCTCCGCCCCGAAAACGGCACCCCCTACCTCCCTCACACCCTCCACCCCAACACCCTCCTCTTCCTCGCCGACCTCAAAGCCAACAACAAGCGCGCCTGGCTCAAGACCAACGACAAGGAGTACCGCCGCGCCCTGTCAGACTGGGAGTCCTACGTGTCTACTCTAACCGAGAAAATCACCTCGCTCGACCCCACCATCCCCGAGCTCCCTTTCAAAGACGTCAATTTCAGAATCTACCGTGACATTCGCTTTAGTAACGATCCTACACCGTATAAACCCCATTTCTCTGCAGCCTTTTCCAGAACTGGGCGGAAGGGTCCTTATGCGTGTTACTATGTCCATGTCGAGCCTAATGGGAATAGTTTTGTGGGAGGTGGGCTCTGGCACCCGGATGGGCCGGCGCTGGGGAAGATAAGGGCTAGTATTGACGAACGGCCGAGAAGGTGGAGGAGGGTGTTGGGGGATGCGGGATTTAGGGGGGCTTTTTTGGGTGGCGGGGTGGAGGAGGAGGAAAAGGAGGAGGTGGTGTTGAGTAAGTATGCGGAAATGAACAAGGGGAATGCGCTGAAGACGAGGCCGAAGGGGTTCCATCCGGAGCATAGGGATATGCAATTGTTGAAATTGAGGAATCATACGGTATGGAAAAAGGTGGAGGATGGGGTTTTTACAAGGGAGGGGGGGTTGGAGGAGGTGATGGGGGTGGTGGGGAGTATGGTTGGGTTTGTGAGTATTTCCCTGATTTAGCGTCCTGTTTGGGATGAGGAAAGATTGTAACTGACTGAAGCACAGGTGACGCATTTGAACAAGACTGTGATGCCGGATCCGGGGGATGATGATGATGAATCAGCAGAGGAGTAGAGTTGTTGTGAAAAGCTTGATTGAGGGAGTCATATGTTTTGGTCGTGGATTTGTTGTTGTATGATACCTTTTTCTGTTGCTTGGATGGCTGTTTTGGACTTGGAACTCTGGCTTAGCAGGATATCCAGCTTGAAACATGCACAGTTGCTCTTTTTGCGGTTCTGATGATTATTTCTCACAGCAGCGCGCATCTAAACCGCAGTCACGTAAAAAGGCCGCCATGTCCCTCACAAGATGAACGCAGGCAACCGCATCTCCTTAATCAACCGGGCTGGTGGAAGGGGGGGGGGGGGGGGGGGGGTAACGAACAACACCCAAACCGTATGAACCCACCCAGACCCCCTTTAACAAAAGCAAAAAAAAAAAGAAAAAAAAATTGTTATAACTTTCGGTAAA
>MU866417.1:0-31745 GCA_033296915.1 Triangularia setosa | reverse complement strand
CCCCCCCCCCCCCCCCCCCCCCCCACCCCCCCCCCCCCCCCCCCCCCCCCCCCCCGCCCGGCGCCCGCCGCCCCCCCCCCCCCAGCAGTGGAAAAGGCAGGACTTTGATAGTTCTACGTCATGACAGGAGTTCTGATTAGAGCCCGCCCTTCAGGTTTGGGTTAGATGCCGAAAACTTCCATAACTGCATTTTCCCTCGGTGTGCGTTCTGTGTGTCTTCCCGACGCAAAAGTGTGACTCCGGCAGCTGCGACCTTTTTCTTTTACTCTCTCTTCGCCTTTCTGTTTTTTCTTACTGGGCTGTGCAAGTCTCCCTCTTTCCGTATTTCGTTGGGTTCCAATAGTTGAGGAGGAAAAACAAATCCGTTGTGTGGTGTTGCACTGTTGCTACTAATCCTCACTCACCGAGCATCAGTCAGTGTTTTTTCCCTGCCTAACCACCCCTGACTCCTCGTTTTTCGGTTGGTCGTCGACACCGAGGCAGATCTTGACACCGACACTTGACTCCAAACGTGACGAAAAGCAATGGAGATGCCTATCCGCCTCGGTTTTTTTTTTTTGACGTCACAAAGAGTTGAGGGTAAAAGTAATATGGACAGACGGAACCTCACATATCCACCGCTTGTACCGCCCCATCATCTCAACGGTTATGCATGACATGACATGTGGTGTGTGGATTTGCTGCTGGCTGTCGGGCAATGGGTTAGGTAGGTGACAGAGAGGCGGATACAGCGTGGCACATATGGTTAGGTATCGTTCTTTACAGGGAAGCAAGGGGTGGTCAACATCACACCCTGAAGTATGGAGTTTCGGGATGATTTCCGTGCTGAGTTGGCTTTCTGATTTGCCCCCCCGTTGGTAATTGATGTGGGCTGTATAAATAGAAGCTTCTTACCGGGTGGTAAGTCATGATTTCTGTTGACTGTGATTGTTCCGGGGCTTTCATCAACGGGACTTGGTGCCGGCGTGGAGAGGCGGAGAGGCGGAGAGGCGGAGCAGCTTCGAGGTTGACCCGCGGCGGTGGTGGGTGACAGGTGGGGGTGATGTAAGGTAGTGGGGTCTGTTCAGTTCTCAATCTTCAACTTCAACCCAAGCTTTCTGGTTTCGGGATTAGACACTGCCTGCTAAATCAGACGCAACGAAACTGCATCTAGGAGTGGGCGATGCAGAATAGCGCATGGCTGTGTTAATAAGTACATGATTTAATTATCTGCATTGAGTCAAAATCACAACACGTGCTATTTGGGCGCTCTGATGTCGCGAGAGAACTGGAGTTCATCCGACTCCGAGGCCTAGCTTGCGAATTCCAGGGTTTAGATATGTGTACCCTGAAATTCGAATGGAAAAAGCCGGGGTTTCTAGAAGACCAAACGGCCCTGTAGTTTGCACTGCCCCCCCTCTCCAGGTTCGGCCGTCAGTACAGGTTGTGTTGTTGGTGCTGTAGTTGCGGGCATTTTTGGATCACAGATCCGATCTTGAAATTTCGTCTTTGAGTTCTGCGCATTCGAGATTGTCTGTCCAATGATTATGAGGGGTCGATAATTTGAGGCTATCTGTGGCGAGGGATTAATTAGTTGAGGTGGTATTTTGCACTAATGAAGAGTGAATGAGGAGGAACTGTGCCTCGGTGCCTCAATGCCTCACCTGAAGCTTTAGTTGTTGTTCCTCACCGACCCCACTTCCCTTAACCGGTGACAACAGACGGCGGGGGCTGGCAGACAGGGTCACGTACCATTTCTTCTCGAACTCTTTTAGACTGAGGCAAGAGGCGAGTAAAAGAATTTTTTTTTAAAAATAAAATAAAAAAGCTTGGAATTGGCGGTGTTTTCTATTTTCCCTGCTTTCTGAGGATATCCACGTTGAGGTCCGCGGACCAATACCTATTTTTTGCTTTTCTGTGAGCTTCGCCGTTGTCATACTCTTGGGCCGTACCGTGTAAGAAAATAGGAACCTGGAGAAGAGAACCCTCAACAAATGCCGGACCGGGACCGAGAGCCTGGGTTTTGGAGGGGTGAGTGAGTGGTTGCAAATGCAACACACAACATACAACACACGTCTTTTTCCTGTGTCGGTGTTCCTCGTCGGGTCGTTCTTTGAGGTGCTGTCTTTGTGCTATGTTAAGGTTTCGAGTCACCGAGGTGGAGAACCCCCCTCATTTGCCATGTTGTCGCTGGGAAGCTTAAGTGACCAAAAAGGTGTGGTGGGGTGCATTGCATGACATAGCATAGGGCTGATGCCACGTCCCTTCGACTTTGTACCTCCTGCGTACCAGATGCTCTTGGGGGTCGACTTGAGATACGTTTGAAGATTTGTTGGTGGCTGAGTGGTTGCCTAAGGCCAGTGAGAAGCCAAACCACCCACTCAAAGCCCCCAACCTCTCCGACATCTGAAGGAGTTGGGCGTGCGCCAATCACCGCCAGGGCTATTACATGCAGTATGTAGAGCCAGCTGCACGTCAGAGTCATCAACCATGCACGCCTTTTCACATGTTCTACGAACGGCCCAGCATTAGTGCAACACGACAAGAGGGGAAGACAACAGAACATTCAAGCAGCTCCTTAATCTACATGAGGCTCAAGATGCTAAAGCTGTGTGTGGGCGAGGAGGACCCTTGCATCAGCTACATTCACTACATTCTCTGGTCGACAGGTTGCTGCCTCACTGAGCTCTGCATAAACTGGGGTGGACAGGTTTTGATTGATCCAAACCAAACCCAGGTGATGAGTGCAAATGTAACCACTTACGCCATCACCAGCCATCTCTGTATCCAAAGACGAGCTTCCATAGGAGATCGTTTCTGCCTGGGCAATTGTTCCACGACATGTATTTGTCTAGATTGTCGAACCCCAGCAGAATGGTGCTAAGAAATTGGGACAGTTGATCTTGTGCGACAAAAACCAACAGATTAATTCACAGCATGCGGGTGTAAGAAGAGGGAGTCCACCAAAAGCAATTATCCCTGAATTCATTACAAGATCTATAGCGAATGTGTCCCGAGTAAACCCTGGCCCTCTATATTCGACGCCTTCAAAAACAATCCATACTCCTCTAGTTTCGATGCGAATGCAAAGGCTTGCGCCCGGTAGATGTCTATCATCGCTGCGTCCCAATGCTTCCCCAATGTTGTCTGTGGTCCCAAACTTCAAATCCAATATGCCTCCAGCTCCAATTCGAGAAAAACCCCCCCTGACAAGATCTTGTTGTCTCCTTGTCCTTCGCTGTCTGGCTTGTGGAGCTCAAAAGTTCACGTAATGTATCCTCAAGCTTGAAATTTCAAGATATTCCCGGAATGCCCGATAGCTTAAGATCATGATGACCGTTCAGACCTGATTTTGATCATTTGAACTAGGCAGTATGAACACCGTTGATGGCCACAGCTGGGGCAGTAAGGGTTGAGGGCGGTGCTGATAGGCCCGTCGTTACAGTTGTCCTATGACTAAGTTAGCAAGAGCAAACGTGTTAGATGTGCTAATGGCTACTTACACAGTACCACACTTGTGTGTAGGTTCGGCTGCTGCTGGAGGGCATTTTGAACGATATGGGTTTGTGATGAGAAAAGGATGCGGCGAGTGGTATGTTTTGGTCGCTGATAGCTGATAGGCACAAGATGTTTGGAACGCTTGTTGCAGAGAAGCTGTGATGAGGAGAGTGATGGGGTAGAGAAGTTATGAAACGAATGGACAGAACGCAGGAAGTTGGGACTTTATACCAACTAGAAAGAACCGACGATTGTACTTTGAAACTTCCAAGTGCAAGGCAGAAGAAGGTAAATTCTACTCCCCCATTGTCTCGGTGACACAGCAAAGTACATCCACCCCTGACTGCAGATGTACAGCCGTAGTCTTCCTCAGACCGTCGTCAGGCACCACGTAGGCTCCTCAGAAACTAGCCACTTGGAAAGGAGAAAGCGAGTAGGCGGACAAAATGGTGGCCGTGAAAGACAAGGCAATTGCAAGGCAAATGAGGCATAACAAGCCATGCAGATAAGATGGTCCACTCGGACCCCCCAGCACGATGTGCCCATCGTTCGTAGACCATCTCTTGGGGGTGATGAAGACTCATCCGGGGCTCCTTGCAGCACAGAAGCTGCAATCACGCCGTGTTCTAACCCGTAACGAACTGTTCCAGCAAATCGAGACTGCATGAGGACTGAGAACCTCGTGAAGAGTCAGGTTGCCCCATGGGCGGAGTACGCGAAGCAGTGCAGTCGGGGGTGTTGCAGCCGGGTCGGTGTGCCCTCGAATGACGGCAGACAGCAAAGTGAAAGATTCAAGGCAAAGTGCCGTCTCTAAACGCGGGCAATTTTCACAGCTTCAGTCCCATGCGCAGCACGCGACTCTGCTCGTGAACCAGCGCCCTGAGCGCTGAGCGCTGGTGCTCAGCGGCTGTGCTCGAAACCGTAGAGAGGCCCTGGTCGGAAATGCGGATTGTATCGGAATAGAGGGGTGCGGATTGGACGTTGTATACCATTGATCGACTTGGAGCAATTGGTAAACTAGAAAGCAACAGAGTGTAAGTTCAGACAGAAAAGCTTCCACCTTCCGAACAGAGCTTCAGAGCAGAGCCGCACCCCAAAACCCTGGCAAACTCCCACACCCAATGATCCCTAACCCTCTGCTTCTGTTTGGCCCCACTTATACGGGCACGCGGGATAACATTCCTCCATCAAAAACTTGTAGGTGCAGCACTAAATCAACGGGCCGCCCCGCTGACCTTCCATCCCCTCATGACCAGAAGCTGTCTGCCAAACTCCTCACTTTGAATTCCAAAATCGAGCTCCAGCAGAGAAGTCTTTTTGATCTCCCTCAGCCATTGGTTTGTTTTACTGGGCATATTTGCAAGGTAGATGAGTTTTCGTGGCTGAGCTTTCACTTTCGACCTGTAACCCCAGGCGCCCAGAAGAAATTGGGCCCAGCTTGGCAAAAGGTGCAAATCGGGATGGGGTGCCTTGTGTGAGCGTTGAGTACCACGGCTGCCTTAAAATATGCAGCTGTGTTGACTCATGCGGCTCTTTCAGTCGATCGACATGTATGTGTTGCGGTTATGATCGGTCTCGAAATTTGAGCAGATTCGGCGGTGCTGGTGTGGGTTGGGACCGCATGCGGTGCACGTCACGGACATGCAAGACTTTGAGCCTCAAAGAGAGAACAAGAAACGGACGGAACCGAGCGTCGAACGTTCAATCGTTTAATCGAATTACCGGGGTGATTCGACTGTGCAGTAGTTGCTTCTTGCTAACTCGAGGCCGACGGGAGGCTGGTCATTCGGTGAGATCCCTGATGCCTCGGTGACGAAGGCAGGGCCACGCCAGTCTGCCCACGCCAGCACGCAGAGAACCCCGACCGAAACGCCGGAGATCGAAAGAATTCGACACTGATATCTGAGTCGACTTGTCGAGATAGACCGAACGAATACCATCAGACAGCAGACAATAATAACGAAGGAAAGAAAACGTCAAGAGAAAACTGCTCGGTGTATGATGAATACCTTGAAACGAGGACGAGATGGTTTAAGAATCGGAAAAGAGAGGGAAGGAACAGTAGGAAGGCCCAGAGAGCAGGGGAAACGAAAGCCAGCAGGAAACTGCTTGATCAAATCTTCTCAAGGCATCACCATTGCCGCCTTGTAACCTCGCAGTTGGAGTCCTCTCGCTGATATCATCATGGTGTAAAATGATTCATCCAACCGGCCATATGATTGCTCAAAACAGCAGTGACAGCCTCCTTGGCTGACCCTAACAGTCGTTGAGCGCCATCGATCCATCGCAAGCTTCTTATCCCAACATTTCGACAGAGCCACTGCCACCCAGCATAGCATCACCACTCTTTATTCTTCGATATTGCTGCCACGTTGCGTTGCTAGGTCGGTTTCACCGTGTTCTTGAACGTTTAAGTTGATCCATAACACCAAAAACAGTGTATGAGGTCTGAGTTGTCGCCGCCAGAGTACTGAGCTTGAGCGTTGCTTGTGATATGTGAGTGTGATCGGTCTCGGGTTTCCCCAGCTCCGGTGTCCACTCCGTTCTCGGCCACAATCAAGAGGAAACTATGCTGTCAAGGTTGGACTGAGGAGTTCCCTTATATGCTTCCTTGTCAGTGCCAAAGATCGGGGCTCTGCGGGTCGGAGGATGTCAAGGCTACAAGAAGGTAGGCTCACCACCCACGCGATCAACGCCCATATGGGTAGATCGGTCAGTGGCAACCTCTTTTCTGGTAACTGCAGTGTCTGTTATCGTGGTGGTGGTGCCGTGCTGACTCGATGAGTGACTTCAGCCAGCCATTTCAGCCGCGTCCGAGGAACGCCACTGGCTACTGAAGGAAATAAAATGGCAGGGAAATGCCGAAATGCCCTTTCAATTTCTGTCGTCGGGACACTGAACGGAAGTTGATGATCGGTTCCAACTGTACTCGGGCACTGTGTTCAAGACATCTCCCGTCAGTACATAAATCACAGAGCCCTGCCTAATAAGGAGATGGTGTGCTCATCGCACCATTCACACACCACCATCTCATTCAAAGGCCGATTTCAATGAGGGGTCAAGTTCAATCAAGCCTTGTAGCCTCCTCAGACCAGGCTGCGAGGCTGGGATGCCACAACCGAATAGCCCCATATGGTTATCTTGATGTGACCGTGTATCCGCAAGATGTCTGCCTGACAAAGAGCATAGCTAGCTTAATGGAATCAGGGTGAAGAAAGTCGAAATGTAAAAGGGAAATTCGGTTTGAGTGCTCAAAGTTGGGCGCCAGTAACCATCTGATTCACTGATAGACAAGACCACCTATGAACTGATTCCGGTCAGCACACAGTTTCACGATTCGTCAGATATCCCGGGGTATTACCAAGGTGCAGTACAGTGCGCAAGAACACACGCTCAAGCTGAGAAATCCGATGAGGGCAAATGGCATTTCCATCTGAAAGGATTATGCGCCGATATGTGCTCCGCCATGAACCGAAATCCAACCTTGGTCGCCAGGTGATTGGGTTATCCATAAAAGCCACCCTCAAGGAAGCCCAAAACTCTTGAAAAGACATTGTCAAGTGTGAAAAGGAGCATGACTTTTTATCATGCATTGCAACCATCTATTTCTCTCAGTAGGTGAAAAGCTTTGAAAGCAGTTGCCATGTGATTGAGTTTGTGGAACATGAATGGGTCATGCCAGATGGAGATTAGGGAACACCCGAAACTCAATATTATGTTAGTGTCTGAAAGCCAAGGCGGTTATTTCAAGGGGTGATACCCAATGCTCAGAGGTTCTTCACTAACAGACACAGCTTACTGGTGTGCATAGCTGCACGGACCCGCCGTTGCAGCTTCTTAGCGTCTGTCTATAGTGCCAATGGTGAAATGAGCACGATCCGAGACTATTAGACAGTCCACACCTGCGCGACCGACAAACGTCATCCCGTTCGTCCCGACTCTGAGCTTGATCCGATCTCCGACCTCAAACCAATGCCCATCGCAATCATCTAGACGGTGCGGTCCGATTCCTGGTCCAGGGTCATCAACCACTGTCGCAACGATACACTTTTCAATGTCTCGGCATTGATCTTCGATCTTCCCCCCTTTTCGTAACGCGTCAATCCGCCGTCCCCTCGTTCCGGTTTTCTTCCTTGGATTCTCTTTGCCGGTTGCGACTCAGATCGGCGCATCCTTCGCTTTTGCATGTGAGGGTGGGCTGGTAGGAGGACGCGATGGTGGCAGCTAGAACAGCTTCCACACGGTGGCTGGTGCGGATCATTCCGTTGATATTGGCTGGCTGTGCTGGCCTTGCGACCTATGTAGTCGTCAAGCGAGTATGCTGTATGTTGGTTCCTACTGTCTTTGCAACCACAAAGTGTTTATTTCTGGCCAGCGTCTAACGTTAGTTGTTTAGTGGACTATTTCCTACAAACACAACAGAAAAATGGAGTAGCCGCCGCCTTTCTTGCCCTCTACTTTTTTCTCTTCCTCTGTATGTTACTGTCATACTTCCGCGTATTCCTCGAAATTCAGCACAACCCAGGGGTGACGCCACTTGGAGAGCGAGCTGTCCAGCAAAGAGAGCGGGAAAGGCAGCGCAAACGCCAAGGCCGAAAAGGAGAGAGCGATCTTGAAGCAGGCGAAAGATATGAGGCTTGCGCCGACAGCAATCCCGATAGCCCAGGTCTCGAGCGCTTTTACAGCAAGGATGTTTTTGTGTGCAACACAGATGGGCGACCTCGGTGGTGTAGCTCTTGTTGTACGTGGAAGGTCGATAGGGCCCATCATTGCAGTGAGCTCGAAAGATGTGTCAAAAAGATGGACCACTACTGTCCATGGGTTGGAGGCGTGGTTGGTGAAACATGTCGGTGCCAAATGCCCCAAGAACAGACTAGGCTTAACTTGCTAACTTGGGACTACAGCTTTCAAATTCTTTGTACAGTTCACAGGTTACACGGCATTGTATTGCATTGTGGTCATTGTTGCCACAGTCATCTGCCTCAAATCGAAACTGGAGAGCGGAAAGGGTGTCGATGGGCTTGTGATTGCGGCTCTGGCGATCAGCGCCTTTTTTGGTCTTTTCACCTTCACAATGACTGCCACATCGATTCGGTATGCCATTGTGAATCTTACCAACGTTGACTATCTCAAATCCAAGAACATTGTCCACCAACTCGCCATTCGAGTTCCCTGGGGGACACAAGGGACACCAAAATACAGCGTGATTACGTACCCTCTACCCAAACGCTCGGGATCTGGTCATGAGGAAGCCTCTCCACGGGATCAGCTGGCAATCCGAACATTTGCCATTGTGAAGACGGAGATGGGCGAAAACCCATGGGATTTGGGACCGTACAGGAATTGGAAGTCGATTATGGGAAACAGCCCAATTGACTGGCTGCTGCCGATCAAACCATCGCCCTGCGCAGTCTACGAGAACAACGAGAGCTTTTACGAAATGGGCCCCTTATATCAACAGTTACGGGGGAGATTTGGGCTTCCAGAACTATCCAGCAGCGAAAAGGACGAAGTATGAGAGCTGAAACAACACCAGCATGAAAATGGGACGGACAGCACCCGAGGTTCATGAAATTGATGAAGATACCCAGGGATTCTTTGCGGGCGCTTGTTATACTAGAGCATGTTATTTTTCGGGGGTTATACGCATATCGTGTATCTTTGGATGGTACAAAGATAGGGTAATGTAATCAGCAATGGAATTATGGAGTGAAACCTGTCCTGGGGCCTGGTGTCCTTCGTGCCTTCTTTGCCGCGAAGAAACGTCACACTGTGGCGCTTACTTAAGTCCGCTTCTGGAGAAAAGCGGCTCGAAATTGCAACTGAAACTGCAAGAGCGATGCCTGTTCTGCTGCCCAGGGACAGCAACGAATGAATGACTGTCATTAGCTCTGCTTACCTTACTCTCTCTACAGCTGTCAAATATTTACTCTCAAACCCCCACTCTTCCGTTTGCGTCGCTGCAATCGGTCCTACCGATCTTGGGACATGAACAAGTAAGAACCCTCGTTTTGAGACCTAAACGGTTGCCTAACATTGAAAATAGAAAATAATGTGCTTGAAATATAAGGCAGGACTGGTTGCCAACTACCGCCCAGCTTACTGCCGTCCACACCGAGACAGAATTCCAACACCCGGCCCGATATCTCGTTCCGAGGCAGAATCGGAGCGACCTCCGAGCCAACAACCACACTCGATACATTAGCAAACATTGGGAGCATACATCTGAGGAATCCTGTCGAACTCAAGCCTTGCAGCTTGACCCCACCTAGCCCCAGATGCTGTTCCAACCGCAAGAGATCCTGCATGTTTAATGCCCTGTCAAGCTTGGAAGCTACATGCCTGTAGAGAAGGCTGTTGCACTCCATCAGGAACAGTAACGACAGGTTTTTCTCATGAGGATGTTATTGGTCATTTTCGGCCGTTACGGGATGTGGTAATATGTCAGACGGTCTTCTATAGATACCTTATTCTTTTCCAGGGATGCCTGATTGCTGAAGCTGAATAGCAGAAGCTACACTGGATGTGACGGTGTTTCCATGCCAAATTCCATGTACTGCCTTGGAAAATCGACAATAGCTACACTTTTGGATCAGGGGGAGCAACATCACCGCCCAGAGGCTCGGCGGTCGACCTACCTGAGCCATTTATTATTCGACATACATTGCGGTTAAGGACATCAAGTTGACAAGGTGCACCAAGTTGGATATGGAAGCTAACTAATACCGTTCTGAACCGGCCAGAACATATAAAAAGAAACCAAATCTAGCAAAAAATAAAGCCTATTCCTCCAATCACCAACGACACTGCCGCCAACCCCTGAACCAATTGTGTTGCCACATTGAGTCTTGCCAAGTCAACAAAGGAGATACAAAAGAAAACCGGTTGCCAAACATCCCGCCAGAATGATGGGGGAGCCGAGTAAGTGCGAAGAGACCGAGATTGTAGTTGATAGCAAGGCTCACGTTGCTATTTCTCGGCGTTGATGTTATGTCCCCATCAACTGTTTATTTCACCTTCGTGCAGTTGTCACACTTCACATGCTGACATTGGGGGTTGACGCATCCGGCGCTGGTGTCGGTGTTGAACTCCTCGCCGCAGCGGCAGCATTCGTGAAGGTTGTTTTCGAGACTGAGGGACCTGTACCTAAGATTAATACTAAAGCTGGCTACTAACCCCTGAAAAAACACTTACATTTTGGTAGAGATAAGCACAAGGGTTGTATTGCTGTTGAAAGATTTATACGCGGGATTGCCTCGAGAAGCGATGATGGGGTTTGTTGATAGCTAAAGTCGATGATCTGTGTTGCTTGGAGTAGAGCTGACCGTTGTTCTGGTGATCAGAGTCCTTTTATAACCTACCGCGATCAGCTTGACTAGGCACCTTCCTCAGTCATTCCTTCCATGGTAGCCGCAATATCGACACCTCTGGTGGGGGTCGAATCTGTTACATTTGCTCTCCCGGGCGGAAGGCAAGCAATGACGATGGCATCACTCCATGGACGGTGTGACCCGCCAGATCATAGAGGCTTAGAGACTGGTGCCCCTTTGACACGACACGGCGGTGTCATTCGCCTCAAAACGAGCCCCAAGTGCTTGAAGATTTGGTCTCAACGTGCAAGGTAAGGGGCTTGGACGACACCAAAGCTGATTTCGAATTACTTCACAAGCCTGACCAAAGTTAGATAGCGTCTCCGACAGGCCGGAATCTCTGGGGCACCCGGGCAATGGCCCACATGTTGAGGACTAACTTTGGGAAGCATTCTCACCATCCGAGATTTGCTGTTACCGAACTGTAGGAAGCTCAGCACTGACTGTTGCCAAGGATCTCTCGATATTGCTGAGGGCAAATGAGGACTTTGTTGGTTCTCTTTCGACATTATATGGGGGCTCGATAACATGGACAAATGCCTGCCGTGTTTCACACAAGCAGGTACAAATTTACCAAACACTTGCAGGTTTTCCAGGGTCTCGGAATTATAAAAGAGGCGAGCGGCACTGGTGGGTGAGAATCTTCATCAATGTCATACGCCGCCTAGCAGCCTCGCCTACTGCTACCTCCGGAACTGCGGCCCCCTTGCCAGCCAGGCCATGACGAAGGGAAAGGGCAAGGGCAAGTCACTTCAGGGAATAACACAAGAGCGCGTAGTCTACAGGGGCGAAGTTATCAGGCATGCGATGGTCACTCTCAACGCTCCGCCTCCTCTTGGATAGACGAGGGCGGACGTCCTCGAGCTAAAGCTTTCACTCTCACCACTAGTTTACCACTTATCTGCACATCCTTCCGAGATTATCAACAGGACGGTCACAGGAGGCATGACGAGAATGCCCTGCACCTTCCAGTGCCCGCGGATACGTCCTTTCAACATTCTCGGATATTGCCAGACTGGGCGAGGGGCGGTGGACAAGAGATGTGATAAGGAGGAATGCCTTCAAGGATAACCGGATTCGACATCCAAACCAGATCGCCGATTGCGGAGAGAACCACTTCCTGTTCGTCTGGGTGGAGGGGAAACACACGCAGCCTTGCGAGCTTTGGATCCTAGCTTGGAACACATCTCAGACCGCCCGCTCCAACGTTTCCCCGTCCACCAGCGGGCCTTCTGACATCATGTCATCCCCCAATTCTTGATACCGTGCAAAAGAGCGGTGGACAGTAGGCAAGCAGAAGAGCCTCATCCAGAGGTTCGGCAGCAACATATGACCTGCCAAATCGAGATAGAGTCAGGATACGGCGGCTAAACTGGACTATGGGTGGTGGTCAAAGGCAACGGGCCTGGCCTAACCTGGCTCGGATGTCGGGTATAGGTGCATCTCCTGCGAGTGATAGGCAGCATCAGTCTATGCAAAATAAGCAAGGCCAGAATGAAGAGAGGGTGTGCGGCTCAAGTGAGAGCAAGCAGCCCAGAATCCAGGAATAAAATTGCGAGACGATGTCTGTGGCCGTGATGCCATCAACAAGTCCGATCACTTTCCCGTCATGGACTGTTTGTCGTTAATCGTTCACTTCGCCACGGGGTGGAAGCGTCCACGGCAGTCCTCTAACGGCATGGCTGCGGGCTTGTGGTACTCAATACCTGTGGTAGCAGGCCATTGTGTAGGGTACCTGAGGGTAAGGCTCGACAGTGCTGACGGCGGTTGTGGAACAGCAAGAGGTTAAAGTGATGCCTTGTAGTAGTATGGGCTAACTCCAACCAAATCGCTCGAAAGTGCGGAAGGGCAAAAACGGAACAACAACCGGAACAAGAAGCTGATGGCTTCTTGGACAATAAGTCCAGTGTCTTCCCAGCCCCTGCCTTGTATGCTACGTCTTCTTGCACGCCATAACACTATTGACAGCCCTCTTGCAAGTTATTTACCCTCAGTCTGGGTGAGCCATGCCGTGCTCGCTTCTCCTTCTGTCTACACACACACGCAGCGGATTGTGGCCCTCTGTCACCCAACCCACACAAGACACCACACCAACTTTCAAGCCAACCAATCTTCCTTCCGCCCAAAGCTTCGGGCCAGAAGAAAAGAGCCAACAGAAAAGATACACGCACACACACATAACCTCACTACTATCTCAATAAGGACCATCCCCAGATAAGTTTATTCCCGCAGCTCTCATCATCCTCTCGTAATGTTTCTATCGCCCCTACTTCTTGGTCATGGAATTCTTTCCAACCCAAGTTGGCAAGTCACTGGCAAGCCATGGCATGCAGCATCCCAGGTTGATCACACACCATCGCACGCTTTTCGGGATAATTATCTCATACTCCACGCGCGGGGTTCCCGGGAAGAGACACACATTCACCACACCTTTTCCTGATTCATCCTTTGTGGTGGTAGCGGAAGAGGCGACCGGCGAGACATAGCTGTCAAGGCTCCAAGCCGAGACGAGCCGAAAGCCGCACCAACTGCGCCGGGAGGTGACGTGCCTCATACAAGTATTTTAATAACTTTACTTTTATCACCCACTCAACACTCACTTAAATAGGCCACGTTGGGAGGCAAACAAAGATGTGTACAGATGGTGTTAAAGAAACGCCAAGTTTACTGCATTCACATCAAGTCCATCGTGCAGAAACCAGATGCAACCGCCCACTACCTACAAATCCGCGATCTGGTCAGGGGCTGCCAGTGGCTGTCTGAAGTGCAGATATATGTATGGATATTATATGATTATATGTAGGTAAATCTGTATCTACCCAAACGCGCATGCGGTTGTGAACCTTGGTGCAGTGCAACATGTTTGATGCGATTACCATACAATTAATATGAGAACTTGGCCCTGGGTGACAGTAGGCACTTTAAGATGTAGGCGGTTAAAATGTAAGAACTATGTACTATGTACTTTTTTTGTCTGAAGCCAGAAGAGCCATGATCAGTCCGGACGCGAGAGGGGATGCTTGAGGGGAAGGGTGAAATATTGGAAGACCCCGTGGGGGTTGAGAGGCGTTGGCCACAGTGATGATTGAATCATTGAAACGAATAGTAGCTGTAATTGTGCCCAACATCTTCATTAAGCACCTCATGGTAAAAAGATCTCAAAGTCACACCCCTATTTCACCCCATTAAAGATATTCAAATCTGATGTCGATGAATGGCTGAATCCTTCCAGACAGGCTCCGATCGCTCGCAGCTTTCCTCCAGTAAATGCGGGGTCTCCACACAGAACTGGTCAAAGCGTCTCTCGCCCAGACGATCGGTGCTTAGACGGCCCCACTCTTCGTGGGGGTGAGCGCTTCCAATGAGCTTGGGGGCGGGCAAATTGCCCCACTTTCGTCATCCGCTTTCTGTGTAGTCTCGATTTCACTGACGAGTGTTTTGCGATTGTCGATTTTGACAACTTCCTGGAGAATCGGGCGACTTTTTTTTTTCTTTCTTTTTTTTCCGACTTTGTCTTATCCAGTTCTTTGGCAATTTTATTAAACGAATATTCAACCGACATTCTTGGCAGAAAATGACCCCCCCGGCGCTCGACCCTGCAACACTCCGGATTTCGAGGTTACTACCGTGACCGCTACCGCTTTCCCAAATTATCATCTACAATGTTGTCCTCCTCACCGTTCCGGAACCGTCACGGGGACTCCTCCCCCGCCAGAAGCCCCGGCCGCCGGAAAAGGTCGCAGTTCACCTATCGGCATTTCCACCAGATGGCTTCTTATAACACGTCTTGCCCACTGAGGGTTGTCGCCCATCTGGACCTGGATTGCTTCTACGCGCAGGTGGAGATGGTACGACTCGGTATACCAGAAGACAAACCTCTAGCCGTCCAACAATGGTACCTTGCTCCTCCTCTTTCCCCCTCTATCTCTTTGACTAAACAGTGTGTGAAAAGGCAAGGCCTAATCGCAGTAAACTACCCCGCCCGGTCCTTCAACATCGGCCGGCACTGCACCGTCACCGAAGCGAAACGTCTATGCCCAGGCTTGATCTCTCAACACGTCGCGACATGGAGAGAAGGGGACGACAAGTGGGCTTATAGGGATGACGCGGCGGAGCATATCGCTACTGATAAGGTTTCGCTGGATCCGTATCGGTTGGAGTCAAGGAGGATTATGAATATTATCAAAGAGCATCTACCGGGGGGGGATCTGCAAAAAGTGGAGAAGGCGAGCATTGATGAAGTGTTTTTGGATCTGTCGGCGCATGTTCATGCGGTTATGGCGGAGAGGTTTGAGGAACTGAGGGGGTTAGAGCCGTATGGGGATGCCAATGAGGAGATGCTTATGCCTGGGGTCAAGGCGTTGGATTGGAAGGCGGATGCTCTGGTTGATTTAGGGGAGGGGGAGGGGGAATTTGATGACCCGGACTGGGACGACGTGGCGCTGCTTGTGGCCAGCGAGATTGTGAGGAATTTAAGGGGGGTGATTAGAGAGAAGTCGGGATATACTTGTTCCGCGGGGGTGTCGAGGAATAAGTTGCTCAGCAAGTTGGGGTCGGCGTACAAGAAGCCGAATCAGCAGACGGTGATTCGGAACAGGGCGGTGCGACACTTTTTGAGTGGGTTCAAGTTTACGAAGATTAAAAATTTGGGGGGAAAGTTGGGGGAGCAGGTTGCTGAAGCGTTTAATACGGAGGCCGTGTCGGATTTGTTGGAGGTTCCGATGGAGCAGCTGAAGATGAAGCTGGGGAATGAGAATGGGGTGTGGATTTACGAGACGTTGAGGGGGGTTGATACGAGTGAGGTCAACTCGGGCACACAGATCAAGTCAATGTTGTCGGCAAAGTCGTTTCGTCCGGATATTACGACTGTAGAACAGGCTACGAAGTGGTTGAGGATTTTTGCGGCGGACATTTTCGCTCGCTTGGTGGAGGAAGGGGTGCTGGAGCACAAGAGAAGACCAAAGACCATCAACTTGCACCACCGTCACGGGAACCAGACCCGGTCTCGTTCGGGGCCGATACCAGCACGGCTTCTTAATGAGGAAAGTTTGTTCGAGCTAGCCAAGAATCTGCTTTACCAGATTACTCTGGAGGGTAATATCTGGCCGTGTTCCAACTTGAGCCTGAGTGTTGCTGGCTTCGAAGAGGGGGTCCAAGGAAACATGGGTATCGACGCGTTTCTTGTCAAAGGCGACGAGGCACGAGCGCTGAAGTCATCGGAATCGGCCCGTACATCCTCCAAGGAAGCAGTCGACACGAGCATACGACAGCAACCTGCAGCAAAGCGACGACGTATCGACGGCGGCGGTGGTGGTGGTATCCAGCGTTTCTTGACGAAACGGGGGTCGGCCCCCGAGGATGACCTCGTGAGGAAGAATAGCGGTGAAACAACGTTGGGCACCTCGAAGACATATGTCGCATCAGGCGCGGGATGGCCGGAAGAGCTATCATCAAAGGAGGCCCAAGCCGATCCTAGACGGTCGCCAATGATGGCCCACGCCTGTTCTCGATGCAACGCCAACCTGGGGAGCCCGGAAGAGCTACAGAGTCACTTGGATTGGCATTTTGCTAAAGACCTCCAGGAGGAAGAACGTGTCAGTCAAGCATTCGCCAACCAACAAGCTTCGGCTGCAGCAAACAACCCGCGTGTCGGCAGTCAGAAAGGGGCGGCGGCACCACCAGCATCTGCAGCAGCGTCAGGGCCAAAGAAGTCAACAGGGAGACCGAAGAAGAAGCCGGAGCGTGGTCAAAGCAAGCTGAATTTTGGATGATCATTGATGACTATGAGCGGGTTTATGCATTGTCGAGGCGACCTTGCATCGAATAACTACCTGCAAGACGAAGAGTACGTGGGCAATGCCGCCAACCAACAGCATATAGAAGGCGTACGACAGTCAGCCTATTAGGAAAGCTGGCTCGGGAGAATGAGAGAATGAATGGGGGGGCATTGCATTTAAGTTTCCCGGTGGATGGTTTCCTGTTCGTCATGTATCCTGGGCAACATGTCAGTCATCGGAGAGCCTGCAACCGATGTCGTCGGAGTGCGGCGATTCTTGGAGCCAATCGTTGAATGCCGTCCGAACTCAACACTCGGCATGCAAGCGCCTCTTGCAAGGAACGGGAAGAGGGCCGTCGCGGATCGATGGGGGGCGCTTCCGTGAACTACCTTCACGCACCAGAGAGCAGCTACTTCTGCTGTCCATCCCACACCACACGAGATCCTTATCGTGACGTCGCTTGAAAACGCACGTCCGCCCTCCGAGACGCAGACCCTTTTGGGAAGCATACAGCGCATCCTGGACGACGAGCATGGGTTCTTGAAAGATCTATGTGCTCCCTTTGAGCCCACCCATGCAGTTTGATGCCACAACCAACTCGCCAATTTCTCTTGCTGCGGATCACGGTCCATATCGATATTTTCTACTCTTCGTTATACAACGTCAGAGCCTTGCTGTGGTAGCTGTATACAGGTTCTCGTGTGTTTGAGGATTTGAAAATTTTCCAACCCTCACAGGAAACAGTCTCAGCGAAGCAATGTTGCTTTGTCGTCCACCGCTTCACCACTTAGGAACAGCAGGAGTTGTTGATTGGCTGGTTCAGTCGGCCCCCATATTTTCTTCATGCGGGCGAAGTTGGGCCTTTGGGCTCACGCATTGATACCCGACCAGACCAGGCCAGACTAGAAACCTCGCCAGACCAGGCCAGACTAGAAACCTCGCCAGACCAGAAACCTCGCCAGACTCTAGCCTTTTACCCCCAATCTGGTCAACTGTCGCTGCTGGTTTTGAATACCGTAGCTGCGTACCTACCTATGCAGGATTTTTACGTACGCCCTCGCTCACGCAGATTCCACTAGCCCGATGCAATAATGATGCTGTCGTCGTCATCGTCCGGTCTGTACGTTTGACAGGTGAGGATCCCGTCTGGGTAGGTAAGAGATAGTTGTACATCGCCATCAAAAACCACGTTGTCGAGCACGCATCAGGGTATTCATCATCATGCACATGTATACCTTCATTCACATCAGATAACGTCGGGGTGTATGATAGTGGGGAGATGAGGATAGATGCTTCTCCTGTGAGTTAGATGAGACATTTTTATGCATCAAGCTTCCCCTTTCTTGATGATAGATGCTGCACCCGCCCTTTCCGTCTAGCGCACGGCCCGAGACAACGAGATAGACGTCAACTCAGTCTGATGACTTGTCCAGTTCGCCACTTGTATCTGATCAGGCACACTTCAGGCTTCCGACTAAGAAGTTGCATATTTTTTTGTGCGCGTGAGTGTCAAGAGATGGACAGAGAGGAAACGGGGACAAAGCAACCGAAACGGCTTCTTCCCTCGGTTCTGTTTCCAGTACCGTCGTGACAACTGCTGGCTGTCACCAAGCGATTGGCATGGGAACCCGCACCTCTCGTTCATCTGGCGTTTTTGACACTGGGCGAGGCCCAATCAGAGGCCTTGCAAACAACAGCCCGAACCATTTGGGTAACCGATTCACGCCAGCTACAACGCCCAAAAGAAGCCTCGCCTCCGTAGCACATGCAGCTCCATGTTGCACGGGTCTAGCTTCTTTTTGTTTTTTGCACAGAGACGACGAGGGAAAAACGAGAGGGCTGGATGCCATGCCGGGTCAGAAATGCCCCCCACTTCTGCAGCGGCCGCAGGAAGAGACGTCGTCAACGCAGACAATTCCATATAGGCAAGGCTCCATGCTTACTGTCTACAGGTCCCTAACCGAGTCCTCTTTCAGACACCGATTCTGACGAGAGCCCACCCTCTCCGTTATCACAACCCGCCGCACTCTTGCCAGGGCGACTGGAGATGGGAAATGCAATGGCACAACTGCCCTGGTCTCTTGCCATGCTGCAGCCTGCAAATCTGCGAGCGCAGCAACCCACAAGGGTGCTGGTTACGGGAGCCAACCACACCCTCCCACGCCTCCGCCAGACCACTGGAGACCACACGTCGTCACTCCCAAAAGCACGCACTCTGCGATTGGCCTCGACATGCCTCACCTGACAGGCTGTTCTCTGCTGCGCTGTTGCTGGGTGCTTGCCGGGATAAGGCAACGATAAGGCAACGATAAGGTAACAAGGTACCTTTTTTGATGTACTTTGTGTGATACATATGCTATAGGTTGGGCAGAACGGAGGGCCGATAGGGTGACAAGTCAGACACGATGCCGTTCAGTCTCTAGCACCGTTATCCCGTCCGTCAATACCGGTTCTTCAAGTTGCGGCGGCGATGAGCAAATCCTACCTCAGGCCCGTCATTCGAACGGCAACGGGGATTCCCGTCCTATTTGACGGTGCAACCCTTTCCTCCTGACGGAGAGAAGGGGACTGCTATTGGATGGGCAATCAACAGCGCTGCAGGTGTTCTTGGCTTTTGTTTGGCTGCGTGCGCCTGCTTGCCACCGCACCAGAAACGCCTGGGTTCCCTGGCTTCCCCTGCTTGTCCCCCAGTGACCCCTCTCGTGCCTCTCGGTTCCCCTGGCACCGTCTGGTTCTCGCTGGCGTGTCCGTTCAGACCGGTGACTTCCCAACCAAATGGGTGCTGCCGTTTGAGCCTTGTCTGGCAGCCAGCTACTGCCCAACGGAGGCAAGGGACCGGGGGGGATTTGCTGGAGAAAACCCACTGCGGTTGCATGGCCGCCAGTCACCATCGCCGCTGCGAGACCCACTCTCACAACCCAACCCCAAGCGCCGGGTGCCTTCCATCCACTGTCCATTTCTTCCACCACCGCCCGCCTTCTCCCACCCTCCGGCCCCCTCGTTCTCTCATTCTCCTATTCTGATTTTTCCTGCCTTGCCGCGACGCCCGGAGTTCCCCCCATTTCCGCAGTTCCACTTCACCACCACCCGACATACCTGCTTCCTCGATTCATCAATCATCGTCACTTGGATTAGGTTTTCTTGGGCGGGGGAAGCACTTCGCTAAGCAGCAAACGTTTAGACGCGCGCACACACCAACAAACGTCCACAATGGCGGGGAGACCAAACAACAGATCTGGCGGCGGCCAGCCACCGGTACCGCCAGCAGCCCAGCGCCAAAACGAATACTTTGTGCCTCGCGATGGCATCGATCGTGAGGTTATCACATCAGACATTTGCAGATACCTGGGAAACGATGCGTTGGTGCGCCCTGGCACCTACGAGGTATGCCCTGCTTCTCTCCCCGCACAATGCCTCCTCGGGAGGGCTGGGGTGTGCAGCTTTGCTCACCAAGTCTTGTTTGCTTTGTTTTAGTCCCCAGATGGACGTGTCACGCAAGGTTATTTCATCACAGCATATCGAAATTTAACATCGGTGAGTGGCCCCCCATTTCCCTCCTCGACGGCGGGTCGTCGTGGAAAGATGGGCATGGAGCTAAATTCTCTTTCCTTGGGCAGGCCATGATTCAAGATCTCAAGGCCGACTCCGCTCGGTGGGAGCAGGAGCGGCGCGCAGCGTCTAGGTCTTCGGGCGGCGGCGCTGGAGGTACAACACACTCCAGCCACTCGAATGGCGTTTATGTGAGGAGTTCTAACTCGCCCATAGGCGCTCGCGAGCAGACTCGCGGGCAATCTGACTACAGCGCGTGGAAGAACCGCCAACGGGAACAGGAGTACGAAGCCTCGTACGGCGCCTCTGCCATGGACATTGATTACCCAGCGGCTCCTCCGCCGCCCAAGAACCCCGGCTACGGCGGCCAGCCCTACCCTGGAGTCCCACCTGCCGGATATCCTCAGGGTGCTTACCCACCACAAGTTCATCCTGCTGCTGCTCCCCAGTATCAAGCCCAGCCTTATGGAGGGTATCCGCCCAACGTTCCGCCAACTCAGTACTCCCCAGGACCTCAGGGTGGTGACAGGTATGCCGGGATGGTCCCCCCTCCGCCAATCCAAGGACAATTTGCCCAGGATGCTGCCTTCATCCACGGGTCCAATTACCAGACTGCCCCTGGATATGCCAATGCGCCAAGGATGCCGACAATGCCATTGACCTCTTCGTCGGCTCCCCCTTCGAGGACTTTCAGCACACCAACAACAGGTCCCCCAGGTCCCGTGTTTGGCTCAGAAGCCGACCCATATGGCTACCCGCCTCCTGCTGGGATTCCGGCTAGCCAGGCCTTCCCAACCGACCCTCTCTATGGCCGCGGTGCGTATAATACAACAACAATCACAAACCCACCCGAGGCTTCGTCTGATGATTTAGGTTCCCCTGCAGGTACAGCGCAACGGCAAGGCTATCCAGTCGCCCCGGACCAGCCACCGTATGAGGATCACAACAGCCCGGTGCTCCCCAACACCACCGTTCCTCCCTCCAGTTCCACACCCACACAATTATCGAGTGCCGGGCCGTCCAATGGCAGACGTGAGCGCGATTCGGAACCGAGAGACCGAGAACGTGATCATCGAGAGCACAGAGCTCGCCGCTCCGAGGCAGAACGCGATGAAAGACACGGAGACCGGAACAGGCACCACCGTCGCTAATCATCGGACGACGGCAGGTTTCCCACCCACGCAATGCCCGCGTTAATCACCCACACAAAACTGTCCGCCCCGAAATGTCCTCGGCATGTCGAGTCCGGAGCGTCTGATTGAACCGCTATTATGTTAATGCCTGCTAATGTCTTGGGCTGGGGACTAGCTCACTGTTTGTTTTTCTTACTTTCTTTACGCTTTCTGGACTCGGCTGCCTCTGCAACCTGCCTTGTTGACATGAGGCCCTACGGATAGACGACCCTGGATCAGAGGTTTCCCAGACCTTCGGAGCTGCAAGTTGCATCTCTGTCAACTCTTTTTGGATCATGATTTGACGACACAGCCTCGATGCAGGTCTTCGACTTACTTGTTTCACTGGCCACTATTCTGGATCTTTTTCGGCATGTCAAAAACCAATCTCGCCCCAACTGGACCATTTTTTGCCGGCCGGCAGCCCTTGGACCCTTGGCAACTTTTGGACAACAAACATTTGCGGGTGGCAGCCCGCCGTGTGATAATTTCCTTTACATTTTTCTTTCTCTTTTTCTTTCTTTATTACAAGAGGGGCAGGAGACGAGACGATTTTGATACCATATAGGGGAGACACAAATTTGCTGCCTAGGGGAAAAGAACGACGATGAGCTTTAGGACATCTTTTACTACGGTTGTGGATGCTTTCTCCCTCGCTGTCCGGATCGGCTGTCAGGACTCTGCTTCTTTCTTTGTTGCGTTTTGCATCTGGCTGTGAACTCTTTTTTTGCATGCCTAGGAGTGAGTCGCTCTTTGCTGACATCCCGGTTTCTTAACCGCGAATCCGCCTCTGACATCAACCAGAGGTTGCGGCCACGGCCGGACAGCGAGGTGAGTGAACGCTTGAAAGAGTGTATATATCTGATGAAAATCCCTCGGATCACAATGAGCTACACCATTTTCCACCCACGGTCTCCCGCCTCGGGCGAGCGAAGTGAGTTTTGAGTTTGAGTCAACTAACACAGCACAGATGTTTGATGACCTTGGACACCACTGAGGAACTATGGAGCCTTTACTTCTCTCTGGACCCTACTGGACTTCACTTTCTTTCGACGACTCTTCTCCCGCTGGATCTCTCAGACACTAGCCATGGATTAAGGACCTCTTCGACCCGCATATGGATACTTTGCAACTCAAGCTTTTTGCTCCCCCCGGACACTCTTTTGACTATGAAGTATTCTTTCTCTGGATTCTTGACAGGCCCATCCGGGTTCTGAGAGCATGGAGCTCTCATCAACATCACCGCCCTGGATCATCTGAAGCTGAGGCCCACCCCTCACTGTCAAAGACATCATGAACAACATGCATGGTAAGATTGACCCAGTGGACTTCTTTCTCTCCACCGGAATCTTCTCCCTACAATGGTCGTATCAACCGTCATCAGCTTGGGAAACCAACATCTTCAGCACGCCAATGGATTTCGGATGAATCAATCGGAGATTGACAGTCCCTCGTCTTGGACACAAACGGTCTACTTCATCATTCGGCCTGGACCCGAGCTTTACCATTATCAGTCGGCCCCACACTCAGGTCCACGAACGGATGTTTCAATATTCGTCAACAACACTCGACCTCTTTCTTACACATGTGCCATTGGAGTCAGATTTCTCGGCCAGGATTTGCCACAGACCCGCGGACTTATCATTGGACCTGCTTTGGCATGGACTATACTACTACCTGGACCCTTTTACTTGGTCGGATTTGAACGGCTTGGTATTCTGTGTCATGTTACTGTTAGTTATACCATCCTTGTCCTGTTTCATCTTCTGTCCGCCTTTCCCATACTTGAAGTTGCTGAGAATCATGTCTAACCAAGTTTTACAGTGTTTGGATACTTCATCTTAGCCATCATCTCTTGGTTGCCTGTTCATTTTCACCGCTCAAGTATCACTATTGTTGTTGTTGCTGTCTTTATCTGTTAATCATAGCATTGTTAGCTTGAGGCATTGCATGTATTATTGGAAAAGCATGATCTTTTTTTGTTTTGCTTTGCACAATCAGTCATAAGCAAACTGGGTTGAAGTAGCAGAAAAAGAAAGGACGGGTTACAAGAATGGGATGGGTGGATATCTGATTTTATGTTGTCTGTTTGATAGTTTGCGCATACCCAGCTTATTACTTGGCTTTCTTGCTTGTTGAAGTTTGTTTTAGCCATTTTTTTTGGGAGGTGGGAGGGTCTCTGAATACAGATTGATTCAATTTCACCACATACCTGCGTACTTTGAAAGCCTGACCGTGTTGCCTCGGTCACATGTTTATAATGATCACCCAATTATATGGAGATGTCCTGGGCGAGTCCCATACCATCTCACTGCAAGTTTAGTTGTCTGGTACCTTTCTCATTGTCAAACTCTTATGGTGTATCTTCCCAAGCTATTGACTTAGGTGCCTTGGCTACCTTGGTACTCGAAATGAGTTCAGGTATTACAACTCCGTCTCTCATCAGCAGTGTTTCTCAAGAGTGGCATAAAAGAAGCGATTGGCAAAGTAGGAAGAGACCTGCCCCCCCCCAAGCCCCCCCCCAAGCCCCTCCCTGGCTAGCTGGAATACAGAAAATTGGTTTTCTTTACAAAAGTCCAAAAAAAAGTCATCAGAGCCTGAGACAACCTAACTAAATAACTGCATTGGCAAACAAAAAACAAAAACAAAAAAAAGCGTTTTGGTCTGATAGGTGCCTAAAGTTGGCACTTTTTTACTGGGCTGTTAGAAAAGCTTATGTAGTAGCTTGGAAATTTTTCTGTCTACGATGTTACTAGGTTGGGTTAAGACTTCTGGATAAGTAGGTAGATGATTGGGGGGTGGGGGCTATCCCTTTTCAACTGCAGTATTGTTCTTGTTTAGGTATGATGCAAGGTGTATGAGAATGTTTTGAAAGTTCTTTTTTCTCCGAAAAAGAAGAGGGAAAAAGGGGAGGCATGGGGGTGGTCCTGTCAATCTGTTCCTAAGCACTGTGAAGAGAAGCAAGTGTATGTGTTTTTGATGACCTTGCTCTTATCAAAGTTGGCCATTAATAAGCAATGAGTTGATACACTCTTTTTATTCGATGCAAGTTATGGAATCTTTGTTTGACCCCTTCCAACTTTTGACGGGGGAACCTCCAGTTCATGACTGTGGAGTTTATGAGCACGTGGCATATAATTGCTGTCTTTCAAGTTCTAGGGTTGGTTGAACGCTGATGATCATGGCCCGCTCGGTTTGTTGAGAAAAGGAGGCTGGGACCTGTCATATGCATGTACCTGATTTCCACTGCTGGAGGGTTAGACCTTTCATAAATGGGACTCGTTCCTGCGCCCCCCTTTTTTACATGTCGGCCGATAGCTTGTTGGGTAGTGACAACTTTGACAAGCAAGTACCGGAGCTTTTTGTCTTCCTTGCTCCACGTTGGGCGTGTTTTCTCCACTGTGACCGTTAGGACTTTTGGATTCTTGGGGGTTTTCCGTGATAACTGTTTGCTTAACTCCATGCTAATTGGTGAGGTTGACTAGGAGTTCACGCGAAGAGAAGAACATGACTTGAGGCTCGTGCAGCTTCAGGGCTCAGATCCGATCCGCCAGTGTAAGCCACGATATTGACAATCGAGAGCCGTCTGTCTGCTGATCACGTCAAGGACGCTACTTGGATTAGCTATGCTGGTTAAGTAGATATTAGGTGGTGGTTGGGGTTGGGCGTCAATCTAGATGGAGACATTTTGGAGGCCTTATAACGGGGTTTTGTGTGGCCGGTAGAAAATCAGGCGAAGAAAATGGTGGGGGTGCAAGACTCCCCGACACTTGGGATTCAGGGACAACCCTTCATGTTTACGATCAATGTCTGACGGGAGTCGGAACTTCGGTGACCCTCTCGGTGGGTGGTTTTTATTTGCGAGGCTATTTTGAAACATGGATTGTTTCTGTGCTTTTCTTACCAAACAGAGGGACTGACCACTCCAATTTCTATTCACGCGGCCATCGAGATGAGTCTCGGCTTCGGGAGGTGCCTCAGAAGAAAACAATCCAAATTTGAATTTTTATGAACTGTATGTGTTCTTGTCAATAAAAAAAAGCCTGAAACCTGGGTGAACTCCACCGGCCCTTTTTGAAAGCAGTTGGCGGGCGGGGTGGAGGGGAAAAGAAGGAAGTGGATCATGTGCCTTGGTGCTTGGATGGAGGGGCAAGGAGGGGTTGGGCCATGATGCCCACGATTGGCGGGACCCTGGGCTACTAACTTGGACAGCTTCACCGCCTTTGCGGACATGGGCCCCTCTGATGCTTTGCCCTTTCTTGGCAAGCTCCGGCCTGCATTGCAAAGAGGTTAAGCAGGAGACTGGCAATCCAGAATAAAAGAGTGAATTCGAAGTGAAGGAAGCAGTACAGCGGGAAAAGCACTTCTGGTATGAGTGGTGGCCATGAAAAGGTCAAAGAAAGGTGACATGATGAGATGACAGAATAACGAGATAGCGGGGTTGTTAGATAGATGCTTATCGAAGTCGAAATGCCAAGAGACATATGGGAAGGGCCTCACCACTCCCGGCACTGGTCTGTGGCCGATACATGCATGTTTGGCTCATCAAGGGAAGAATAGCACCTCTGTAACATACAGTTGTCCGTGGGCGTGCATGTGTCGAAGGAGATGGATGGTGTCACGGCAGACTGAGCCAGCAACAGTTGCTGGGACAATGACTTTGAATGCTGTAGCCATGTTCAAAATAGAGTCCTCAAAGGGCAACCCTCGAGTTGAGATAGAAGGGCAAAAATAGATTCGCTGTGAGCCACAGCAAAGTATTGCTCTGGTCTAGCAGCAGTGGCGTCTAATAGAGGGTTAGCAGTTGTTGGTGCAGCGCACCAAATCAAAATAGAATAGCTCACCCGTCATTTGCAAATCCCAATTCGATGAAACTTAACCGCTTTGAAACGTCAACGAGTCCTCCCCTTGCCAACAGAATCCTTGAGACCGGCAGACAGCAGTAAAAGACTGTTGTTTCAGCATTTATTTCCTATTCTTCAACAATTTCCTGAGTCCTCTCTTCCAGGCACCGGCACGGACCAAGGTTGCGGGCAAGTGACGGGCTGTTCTGACAGTGACAGCGCCTGAGGCTACACAGCGTGAACCCTCTTAACTTCTAGCCCCGCCATTTCGGGGTCTTGCCGACCTCTGTTGCAACCCAGATTTTGGCCCAAATTTTTTTAGCTTGGCCCTTGACTACAACATCCAACTCGGCTTTCCGCCCGTGCCATTTTTCTGCCTTTTCTGCCCGCCACACCCATAGCTCTTGTCCCTGGACGGGCTGTTGATGCGATAATACATCCTCCACGCTGCCCAACATGGACGCCATCGCAATCAGATCGTTCATCGTCGCCACTCTCGATGCCGACGCTGATGTGCGAAGGCGGGCTGAGCTCCAACTGAAGCAGGTATGTTGTTATCACCATAGTGACCACCGCTGCCACCACCCACCCTCGACCTCCGGGTGTCGGCGTGAAGGCCCTTTCTTCCACAACCCATGCCTATCACACCAGATGACAATAACAACAATGCCCTCTCCACGGGCCTGTTCTTGCGCGCATATATGTGGCTGCTTTGCTGACCTTCCCTTGTTGGTGTGCAGGCTGAAGACCAGCCCAATTTCACAGATATCCTCCTCGATCTCGTGTCTTCCGAGCAGAATGTCACCCTGCAGCTCCCAAGTACGACAACCCCTCCCCTCTCCCGATCCTTTCTCCGTTGCTCGTCCCGAGCCATCTATTCCGGTGAAAACAAATACTCACACGTTTGTCAGCTGCCATTTATCTCAAGAACCGCGTGAACCGCGCATGGGAGCGTTCAGACCATATCACGACCAACTCAGTAATACCCGAGGATGCGAAGGTACGCTTCCGGGAGAGGCTACTGCCTGTTCTTGCCGGCTCTCAGGCCAAGGTGAGGCAGCAGCTTGTGCCAGTTCTTCAGCGTATCCTCCACTTCGACTATCCCCAGTCTTGGCCTAATTTTATGGATTACACCATTCAACTTCTGAACACAAATAGCCCGGCCTCCGTCATGGCTGGTCTTCAATGCCTGCTCGCCATCTGCCGGACTTACAGGTTTAAGTCGACAGAAGGGGATACTAGAGCCCCCTTTGACAGGATTGTTGAGCTCAGCTTTCCGAGACTTATGGCGATATGCCAAGAATTGGTGAAGGAGGAGAGCGACGAGGCTGGAGAGATGCTCCATATTGCCCTCAAGTCTTATAAGCACGCCACCTGGGTATGTTTTCCAGGACGTGAACTTGAGAGTGCTGCAGAAATGCTAATTCCTAGTCACAGCTCGAGCTTTCGGATCATCTCCGCCAAACCGATGTCAATCTCGGGTGGTGCACAATCTTCTTGGAGACTGTTTCCAAGCCGATTCCCGCGACCGCCATGCAGCACGAAGACCCCCTCGAACGAGAGCGTCACCATTGGTGGAAGGCGAAGAAGTGGGCGTATTTCAATCTGAACCGCCTGTATATCAGGTACGGAACGACGCTGTGTAGAGTGGGTTTCCATGGTGCATGAGAACTGACAATGCTTCAGACACGGTAACACAAACTCTCTTCTGGACAATGCCACCGACGATCAGAAGAGGTTCGCCAAGGAGTTTACAGCCCAGGTCGCGCCAGAGATTTTCAGGCATTACCTGACAGAGATTGAGAAATGGGTTGCTAAGACCAGTTGGCTCAGCAGGCCCTGTCTCTCGTATACAATCGTGTTCCTGGATGAGTGCATTCGCCCCAAGGAGATGTGGACGCATCTCAAGCTTCACCTCACCAACTTGGTCACTCACTTCATCTTCCCAGTTCTCTGCCTCACTGAGGATGACCTTGAGAAGTTTGAAGAAGAGCCCGAAGAGTACCTGCACCGCAAGCTGAACTTCTACGAGGAAGTGTCAGCTCCAGATGTTTCTGCCACAAACTTCCTGGTTACTTTGACCAAGGCACGGAGAAAGCAGACGTTCGAGATTCTCAAGTTCATCAACGAGGTTGTCACCCAATACGAGCAGTCTGAGCCGGACAAAAAGAATCATATTGCCAAGGAGGGTGCCCTGCGCATGATTGGTACTTTGGCCCCAGTCATCTTGGGCAAGAAGTCGCCCATCGCTGACCAGGTGGAATACTTCCTGGTTCGCTTCGTCTTCCCCGACTTTAACAACGAACAGGGCTACCTTCGGGCGCGTGCCTGCGACACAGTGGAGAAGTTTGAGCAGTTGAACTTCAAGGACCAGAACAATCTTTTGACCGTGTATCGCCACATTTTGGACTGCATGGCGGATCCCAAGTTGCCGGTTCGTGTGACTGCCGCACTGGCGCTGCAGCCCCTGATTAGACATGACATTATCAGAACCAGCATGCAATCAAGCATCCCAACCATCATGCAGCAGCTTCTTAAGCTGGCCAATGAGGCTGATATTGATGCTCTGGCTAATGTTATGGAAGACTTTGTGGAGGTGTTCGCCGCAGAGCTCACGCCTTTTGCTGTGGCGCTTAGTGAGCAGCTCCGCGACACATACTTGCGCATTGTGCGGGAATTGCTGGAGAACAACCAACAGCGGGATGATCTCGACAATGAGTACGGTGACTACCTGGACGACAAAAGCATCACTGCTTTGGGAGTGTTACAGACTATCGGCACACTCATTCTGACCCTCGAGAGCTCGCCCGATGTTCTACTCCATATCGAGGGAGTGCTCATGCCTGTGATTGAGATCACACTGCGGAACAAGCTTTATGGTATGTTTGATGAGCAGGTGGTATGAGTGGAACAAAGGCTAACCCAAAGCAGATCTGTACAATGAGGTGTTCGAGATCATTGACAGCTGCACTTTCGCGGCCAAACAGATTTCTCCCATCATGTGGCAGGCTTTTGAGCTTGTCCATGCCACCTTCAAGTCCGGCGCTGAGCTGTACCTCGAGGACATGCTTCCTGCGTTGGACAATTTTGTGCAGTTTGGTGCCCCTCAGCTTATTCACAAGCCAGAGTATGTCCAGGCACTGTTTTCGATGGTATCGGACATGTTCGTGGACAACAAGGTTGGAGGTGTCGACCGTATCTGCGCTTGCAAGCTTGCTGAAGCCATGATGCTCAGTCTTCGTGGCCATATCGACAACTGCGTTCACGGCTTCATCACTATTGCCATGGGTGTTTTGAGCGGACAGGAAGTTAAGATCAAGTCTTACAAGATCCACCTCATGGAGATGGTCATCAACGCCATCTACTACAACCCCATTCTGACTCTCCATATCCTGGAGACCCAGGGCTGGACCAACAAGTTCTTTAGCCTCTGGTTTGGCAGTATGGAGTCGTTTACCCGCGTGCATGATAAGAAGCTGTGCATCATGGCTATTGTTGCGCTTCTCACCATCCCCAGTGAGCAGATCCCAGCAAGCGTTGCAGTAGGCTGGCCCAGACTCCTCAAGGCAAGTTCACTCCCTGAGCACCCCATGATCGGAGTCACGAATACTAATGGTTCACTAGGGAATCACCGTCCTCTTTAGCACCCTCCCAACTGCCATGAAGAGTAAGTCAGAACCTGTCATAAATACAGCCATTGCAGTAGTTGACAGTGAAGTAGATCGTGAGGAGGCCTTGAAGGATGACTTTCAGCTCGACAGCTCCACCTACTACGACGAGGATGAGGACTGGGATGACGACGGTGCCCAATGGGAAGAAGGTGACGCAGTTGAGGGTGAACATAGCGAAGGAAAGGACGAGAGTACTGCGTACCTTGAGTTCCTAAATGAAGAGGTGAGACGCTGCTTGCATTTGTGCAATACACCAGGGCTGTACAGAATACTAACAAAGATCACTGCTAGGCACAAAAGTTCCAGGCTGTCGAGGCTGAGGCCTCTGACGATGACTTGGGTGAAGACAGCGTGCTCCTGGAGTCTCCATTGGACAAGATCGACCCGTACATGACGTTCCATGTATCCCTCCACAGTAAGTTTCAGTAACCATGTCGACGAGGTCTGCAACAGCAGCTGGCTAACCCGTTCCACAGAACTCCAGCAAGAGCAGCCTCAATTCTACCACTCGCTTACTTCCCAACTCTCACACGATGAGCAAGCAGTCATTACCAGTGTTTGCCAACAAGCTGAAGCACAGGCTACCCTTACCCAGCAGGCCCAGGCTGTTCTCGCGGCCCAAGGTGGTATGAACGGTACGAGTTAGAGCTCACCCTACACATTACCGCCACTTCAAGCTCCGATAAGCACTCTCCGACTACGTCGTGGAGTGCACAAATATTCTCGGGACGCCCTTTCTCGGCTCGATAATTGCTTGGGGCTGCAGAGAGTGTTGGAAGCTACATTAGCTTCACTGGCCACCGGTATAGCATTCTTGCAGGCCTGGTTCAGGGCAACGTTCATCTTCTGATCTACCTGCATGTACAGACTTGTCGTTCAACAGGGTAGGGACGCTGCGTATAGCGAAGGCATTTATTATATGGCGCCTTGGGGATAGATGTTTTATAAGGGAGAGGCTTCGGTTGGCTTCTATTGATATGAGCATTGTTGTTATTTCTGTTGTCACTGCCCCAACACCCACCCTTTCCCCCCCTTCACAATTCCCCATTCCCACCACCACACACATTCCCCCTTTTCAGCGGACAGATTCAGGAGTGAAAAGCGACGTGGTAAGGGGGTTTAAAAAGAAGATTACGAGTAAAAGATTAGACTAGGCTCCCACACACATTGATGCTGGGGTAGCTGAATACAAAGTAAAAAAATAACTGAATTGATCAGGTCCTTCCTGTGTGGTCTCTTTCTGGCTTACTAAAAGCTAGCTTTGCTAATATGCTTGCAAAAACAAAAACATCTCGTTCCCTTTGCATCCAGTGCACTGACTCTCCAAAAAAAAAAAAAAGCTGCCGGTCAAGATGCCCTCCCTTCCATGGCTTCCTCACAAGCCGCCAAGAATGACTTGCATAAGCAACCTCCCATCTGCCTCCTTTCAGTCCTTTGGTTTAGCAGCATCGATCAGGGCCTGCATCAACTTCATTTTCACTATCCAGTTTCCGCTGGCCTCTGTCTCTCTCGCTCCTCGTTTCTTCTGGCACCGTCCTCGTTCAGCGTCTTGTTGTATGCATCAGTCGTTCTCCCTTGGGCGGGGGGGAAGGGATGTTGGGTTGGAGTCGGGCATTTTGGATTGTTGGCTTTGATTGTTGCTATGTGTGTGTGTGGTTTTAAGCGTACTGTGGTTTGCTTAGGTGTGTGTGGTGTCGTGTGCTTGGGTTGGCTTTGCTGGGGTCTTACCATGATGAGTCTTCTTTGGCGAGGGTGGGCGAAGGGGAGGGGGGGGGGGGGGGGGGGGGCGGTGAACCAAAAAAAAAGGGTTTGGGTAAAATACCATTTTTTTTTAATAAAAAGGGGGGGGGGGTGGGGTGGGGGGGTGGGGTAAGAAAAAATGGGG
>MU866416.1:0-32703 GCA_033296915.1 Triangularia setosa | reverse complement strand
TTGTGCACTGTTTAGCTGCACCGATCCATTATCTAGAAGTTCGCCTTCAACCGGTATCCCTTTCAGAGGTTCTGGACAGGGGATCGTCACACAATGGGACAACTCTCTGAATGAGATTAATTCCATCCCATCATCTGCCAGTTTCCCATTTCTTCCCTCTCTTCAACCAATTAGACCCCTACCTCTTTTCACTGTCTCTTGAACTTCAGGTAGCCCTAGGTCGACAGGGAATTTCCCGCAAGTTTCCATCTCAACTTTCCTCATCGTTATCCTTTCTTCTTCTCGCCCTTGTCTTTCCTCCGCTGCGACTTGATTCTCGACAAGCTCCTACAACAACAAACCTGTCCCCAGCAGTCTCCTCCGGGACTGAAAACCTCTGGGGCGACTTCTCACAACAAGTTCCACTCACCTCTCAAGCTTCTTTCTATCCCTCAAATTTTTGCCCTTTTTTTGCTTAATTTCTTCAACTTGACCAATAAATTCCGTCTCTCCAAGCAAAGAGACCTGACTAATCGCTAATAGGTCACTGAACTTCAACCTAGCAGCGAAGCAGACGCTCATTTCTCACCAATGTCTTTCAGAACACACTGGGACTGCTTGATGTGACAGACGATTGATCTGCTGGCCACAAACACCGCCGCCAAGTTCAATGACGCTCAATGCCATGTTTTCTACTATGACTCAACACCCGTCTTGAGGAGGAACACCGCGGACATCATTTTGTTCAGGTTTCCGTCCGATATTTCGACTCTCCGGCTCGATTTCGGCACATTCGACATTTTGGTATGTATTTTCTTTAATTGGTTTTCATTTCGTGCCCCCTCCATCTCATGGCTTGACGTTGCGAGTCGCTCAAGTTCTGCCCCACGTTTTCCCCTTTTTGGTCACTTATACTCGCCCAACTCAAGGCAGGGGAAGAAGAGAAGTTTGGAATGGGAGGGGTGCTTGGGGGCTTCAACAGTACACGCGGCGAACGTGCTTAATGGGGAGGATTGTTTGACACGGCCGACAACAGAAATGTATACTTTTCATTTCTGTCTTTAGTGACATGAATGAGCGTCTTGTACGACCCGATTCTTGGACATCCTCAACCAGGCTGCACCATGAGTACCACTCAAACAAAGTCCCTTTCATTCCATGCTCATGCTATGGTCCAGACTAATCGCTAACGCCTTCACGTGGAAGGTCCCATACAGCAAGCATGGTTAGGTGGAGGTGGGGACTAAGAGGAAGTAGCATGGGAATATGGAGGCCGTCTGGATGAACTTTTGATGGATAATAGATATCTGCAGCATAATGTCTTTAGATGTCCGTTTTGACTTCTCATACTCGTTCAAACCATAGCTTCCCCGAGTGTCATGAATGATGCTTGTCTTGTCTTGGCTGCAGTGGTCCGGACCTTTACAACACCCACGTCTTCGGACCAATGACGTCACCCCACCGATTGACAGCCCCCTCGTCCAGGAACGGTCCGCTACCCCCCTGTCAAGCCATCTGCGCTTTGTTGTCTAGAACATTGCTTGATTTCCACTGTAACTCAAACTATTGTTCACTCTTCAACAGAGATCACGGTAACAAACAAGACCGTCGCTGCCATGGGTCGACAAGAAAGAATCGCGCGGTCGGTTGTCCGGGCCCTCATCAGAGCCAATGTTAACGGCACCAAGAAACGATCCAGCAACCCGTTTGGAATAATCCTCGCCATCTTTTCGGCCTTCTTCTCCGTCTATCAACTGCTCATGAGAAAGATCCGACCTGCCGACTTCGCCAAGCTGCGTCGAGAGCACTGGGATGTCAGCGATGATGACTATGTCGACTCGTTCCGGCCGCTGGAAGGCGCAAAGGATGAGGAAGCCTTGAATGCTATCGGGGACATGGGCTTCTCTGGTTCTGTACGTACCTGTCTTCTTGGTGGCCATTCACACAAGTATGCTGACGGTATAACACTGGACAGACCTTCTACGCAACCACCGACCAAAAGTACCTTGTCAAATCCGTCCCGCGCCACTCCGAGCACTCCTTCTTCCGCGATGACCTCCTGACCCCTTACGTGCAGCACATGGCCACACATCCGCAATCCCTCCTGGTTCGGATATGCGATTTCCTCGGCGCGTCAGGTGCTTCCATTGGCCGTATCTTTCATCTAGCGCCCTCACATCACATTGTCATGGAGAACATCATGTATGGCCGGGAAGAGGCCGAGAAGAGGGGGGATGCCAAATGGGAAAACTGGGATTTGAAGCCGACATCATATTTTTACCCCGAAAGAGATATCGCCGATGGCGCACTTACCAGCGAGGCAACCAAGGATCAGCTGGCGGATGAGTTTCACGACAAGATTGTTCTTAGCCAAGAGCAAGCAGACGATCTATTTGCGAGGTTGGAGGAAGATACAAAGCTGCTGGCTGAACACAATGCGGTGGATTATTCTCTGTTTTTGGTCCGGATGAAGCTGCCGCGGGAGGAGGTTCAAGAGGAGGTTCAGCCAGAGGCAACCAAGTCTGACTCAAACTTGGCTCCCCCAGAAGATGGGCCATCGGTACCGCCTCAGCCTCCAACGTGGAAGACGGGGGTTGCTTCGGCGGATGGTAAGTATGTGTACCGTGCTTCGATCTTGGATTTCTTCTGGGCCAAACACAAGATCCAACCGAGGTTCATGACACTATTGATCAACTTGTGGAACTTGTTGATCAGCAAAGATGGGCCGATGAGTATTACGACCACGCCGGAGGAGTATCGGGAGAGGTTTTTGAAGATGTGTAGAGGGTATGTGGAGATTAAGAAGGATTGATTTTGAGTTTTTTGGTTGTCGTTGGAAGTAGTGCGTGTTTTTTCCCCTTTTCTCCTCATTGTACAAGATACCCCAGTAGCATGCATAGCTTGGAAATTGAATCCTCTCAACTCCTGCCTCATCCTTGTAATCTACTCTGCCGCCTCCTTGGTCACCCCCGCCTCCCCATCAGGCGCCATCTGCCTAAACATGGCCATTGGGTCAAAAAACACCTCGACGCTCTCCAACTGCAGCTTGTCATTCACATCCGCCACCGCAACGCCCTCGATATCAATGTCCCCACCGTGAGCCTTTATTGTGACTTTCTCCCCTTTGTTATTCACCCCGACATAATCCCCCTTCATCACGCCCCAGTGCCTCCACCGAAAAACCACCCTCGGCGGACCGGCATACACCTCCAGCACCTCCCACGCAAAAGAAGGCATCACCCTCTTGAAGGTCTTGTGGCTGGCTTCAAAAGAGGAACGAGCGGGGCAATAGAACTCGTTCGGCTCGATGATGGCGTTGTAGGTGCCCACGGAGAGCATCTGGGCGGCGGATTGCGGGGGCGAGCCGTTGACGCGGAAGGTGTAGGATTGGGGACAGGCAATGGTGCGCCATTGGGCGAGGGAGGGTTTGTATGAGGCTTCAATCTCCCAGTTTTTGACGAGGTTTTCGACGAGGTGGGGGAGGGAGTGGGATGGGTGAGTTGATTTCTTGGCTGGGAGAGGGAGGTTAGAGGTGTGAGTGGGTGGGTGGGTTAAGGGGGACGAACTTTGGGAGAAGAATTGGCGGGTTTTGGTGTATTCGGGCGGTTGGCCGTGGCGCCAGGTTATGGAGGGGTCTTTGAGGACTGCGTCGGGGTCTAGGACGTAATCTGGGAGGGAGGGCGGAGGGGGTTCGGTGGTGGTGGTGGCTGGGGAGGAGGACATTGTGTGGAGTTATGTCGAATACGATGTGATGAGTTGCGCCGTGAGGTATCAACAACGGGTTAAAGGGAGAGTGAGAGCAGGGACGAGTAGATATGTCCACTACAGCTCCCGGCGTCCCACCATCTCCCAGAAGAGGGGTCTGGCCGTCTTACTCTCACAAGTTCCTTACCGTTCGATAGAGACAATTGGCAATACCACCACACGGATGACTGACCTACTACACCACTCAGTCTCACAGACATCCTTCCACCTCGGCATGTCAAGGCCTCCTATCTCCCGAGCTCGGTGGTGTATCCTATGACAGCCAACAGGGCAGGGCATAAGCAGTGTCATCGTCGAACCATGGGAGATGGGTTCTTCAGACGCACGGCCTAATTGCCGCATGCAGGGCCTGCGTTCTCAAGTCATTGACAACAGGACGTCGATTCTGCACTGCATGGTGGCCCGCTTGGTCCAGCCGCACATTGCCCATGGAATAGGAACCAACGGCATATCTGGCCGGATCCTGTACGACATGTAAAAGTGGGAAGAAAGGGACAAAACCCACTACGCCGTCCTGCTTGATAGAACAAATGAGAAATCTATCATCAGCCTCCAATGGGGCAAGGGGCCGTAGACCCTGATGATCCCTGTCCCCAGTGACTGACATGCGGAGATTCGCTCGGAACATGCCATGTTGTTGACCCGGCAGCACAGCAAGGGTCAAACAGGTGGATGTTCGTCCGCACGCGTCCTCTTAACCGGAACTTGTGTAACCCGGCGAGTTTATGAATGTCTACCAACTGCATAAAAACGTAGCATTGGATTCCGAGGGCCGATAGAGTGCAACAAGGACTCTACTCCAAAAAAATCGATACTCCAAACTGCCAGCCATCTAGACGAACATATGCCGAACGGACATTGCTTTTCCCCTCCCAAACCGCGGAACCCAGTCCAGAGAACGCCAGCCCCCGTTATGCGAAGACTTGACACAACCCAGCAGCCTGTTTTGGTTTCCGCTGCTGACTGGATAGTCAAGTAACAAGTAAAGAAAATGACCGACACGACCCCGGCAAGGGGTTGTAAGTGATGCTTTGCGGGAATAAATGAGAACTGATAATACAAACAAAAAGAGCGCTACCGTGTGAGACAGTCTCAATCATCCCATTCCTCATCAAGCTGATCAATCAGCCGATTCTCAGCGTCTCGACTGTGGCGCCTCCCACTAGGAGATCCCGACAGAGTGTGGTACCCTCTTCTACGAGGAATCAAGCGGCCGCAAGACGAGGTCAGAATTGTGAACAGGTCCTACATTGAACATTAGCGAATGCAACCCGAACAAAACTGGGTAAGAAACATAGACATACTACGATAAAGCTCCAAATGCCAGCCCACAAGCTGTAGTTGGGGAGCTGCCTCCAACCCCTGGCATGGGCAACTGTGCGCTGGTAGAAGATGCCTCCGACCACGTAGACCAAGACCGCAATGAAGAAGATGATAGCAAATACGCTGCCAGGCCCAACACTCCCGGGCTTGTGCGGCTCGGCGATAGAGCATGCGTGCATCGAACGGACCTCGAAAAAGTAGGCGCACTCATCAGGATCTGTGCCAACGAAAGACGCGGCCGTAGGGGTGTCTGGATCCCTATCGCAAAGGAAGGAGAAGATTGCCGACTTGCGGCGTTGTGTCTTTGCCTTTTCTTTCTCCTTCTCCTTGTTCTTATCCTTCCTCGAACTGTCGTCATCGTCATCGTCATCGTTATCGTCCTTGTCCCTAGACGAACGTCTCGATTCGGAGTCTTCGCTTTCTTCGTCATCGTCATATTCGTGGTACTTGTATGTAGCCCCTTCGTGGACCTCCCATCGCTTCTCCTTGCCCTCTTCATCGGAAAGGCCACACGGTGACCCCCCCGAGTATTGGAGGACGAGCTTGCGCCCTCGTGGCACCAAATTCCCATCCGAGAGTCTGCCGTGAAAAGTCAGCTCTGTTGCCATGTTGAGTTTCCGCCAAAAAAAAAAAACCAAAAAAAAACAATATGGTGTTCTTACCCTAGCGCGTAGACTTTCCCCTTGGTTTCATAGTATGCGCTCACATTCTGCCACAGGTCCTTGTCGAGTCCAACTACATCCTCGACTTTCTTCACCACAGGACTGCAGAAGTTCAATGTAAAGTTCGAGCCATAATCCCAGCCTCTAGCCACATAATCCTCTATAGGCAATCCCTTTGGTGGCTTCTCCCCTTCAGGCACAACCACTGCAGTGTCGGGTCGTAGATCGAAGAAGGCGCCGGCGCCAGTGGTTGCCGTTGCGACACAGGGTGTGACAACAGGCGTGGACGTGGTGGATGTCTTTGAGGGCTCTTCGGCGGCAGCAGTGCCCCCAAGCGCAGCAAGGGCGCAAAGCAGAAGAGCTCTGGATGGTGTTTGGGGATACATCGTTGGAATATCTGATGACGTCGAAAGTCGAGACGGAGGCGTCCGATCAAGGATGTTGGGAGTTGCTTTGGCTTCGAGGTGCAGGTGCGCGCGTTCGCACCGGGCCGCAGGACTTGGGTGGTATCAACTGCTGTCATTCACGGACAATGCGCCGGTACACAAGCAAGTACAGAAGTAACTGGCGGCGACAGACGACTGATTCTCGATGTCGTGGCCGTTGGATGGTGGAGGATGCTCCCAAAACGCGGCCTTCCAGGGAACCATTTTGGAAGCCCGTTCGCTGTCCCTTGCTCCCTTGTCGAGGAAAAGGGAGGCGTCGAATGTCAGCTGTGATTGGCTGCTGCAGGGAGAGGCCGGCCCTTGCAGCTGGCAGTGCGTTGGAAAGCACATGTCAGAGCGAACCTCAAGGTTTACTAGGTACGGAACACTACTGGAATGGTGAAGTATCTCACAAAATGGCCGAGAGAGACGGTCGATCAACAAGCTCAAGCTGTCAGAATTCCTTGAGCCAGCATCAATCGACATGCATGGCAGCAGATCTCGGCTCATCCAAGTCCACCTGGATTTTGATGCCAAGCACAAAGTAAAAATGCCAAGGCTGTTAGCCCCTGGCCCGTCACCAGTTCACCAGAAAAAACGGAGGCTCTTGCTGCTGCATCATTGGCTCAAAGGAAACTCAGGCTATCCGGGAAGCGCAGAGCCGACCCTGAACTTCTCAGGCCATCCGGGAACTCCAACGCCGACGCGGTTGTCCAGTGGTTCACATCGCCAACGTCTTCTTCAACGGGCGCCGTCAGCATCTGGGCCTCCTGCTGATGTCAAAGCCCGGAATCCGCGGTTTCCTTGAGTTCGTCAAGCTTAAATGCGACAGCTCCCATCACCATTGATAGTCGGTTTAATTAGTAGACATCGCAAAAGCGCATCGTAGCAGCAACAATGGGTTCCAAAACACAGCAGCCGATCGAAATGGCGCGCAAGAAGCCCGAGTATGAGTTCTTCGGACCGTAAGTACATCAATCGCTCGTCTTTTCCGTTCTGTTTCCCACAAGTCGCTAACCACATCTCTTGCAGACCCGGCGCTGCCTTGATCAGCTTTGTCCTCCCGCCCCTCGTCTACGCTATCACCTTCGCGTGTAACGATCTCTCAGGCTGCCCAGCGCCTTCGCTCCTCCATCCGAAAAACCTCGACCTCGATGTACTGAAGCGCGAGGTTGGCTGGCCGCAAGATGGATGGCGCGGCCTTTTCAGCTTGGAGGCCACTGGGTGGACCCTGGCTTTCTACCTCTTCAACGCCATCCTCTACAGGATCCTTCCCGCAACCGAGACCGAGGGCACCGTTCTGAGGAGTGGTGGCCGGTTGAAGTACAGATTCAACGCTTTCTCCACCACCATGTTCTGCATCGTCGCTGCCGCCGCCGGCACCATCACCCAGGGCGCCGAGTTCCCCCTCTGGACCTACATCACCGACAACTACGTGCAGATCCTAACCGCCAACACCATCATCGCCTATGCGCTCGCCACCTTTGTGTACATTCGCAGCTTCAGTGTTAAGCCTGGCAACCCCGAAAATCGTGAGCTTGCCGCTGGTGGCGTTACTGGCAACATGATTTACGACTGGTACATTGGGCGCGAACTCAACCCGCGCATCACCCTCCCTCTCATCGGTGAGATCGACATCAAGGAGTGGATGGAGTTGCGCCCTGGCATGCTGGGCTACATTTTGCTCAACGGTGCTTTCATTGCGAAGCAGTACCGCAGTTACGGCTATGTTACCGACAGCATCGTCTTTGTAGCCTTAGTACAGACATTTTACGTCTTGGACGGCCAGTACATGGAGCCTGCCATCATGACGACTATGGATATCACTACTGATGGATTCGGGTTCATGCTTTCGTTCGGAGACCTTGTCTGGGTTCCGTTCATCTACACCCAGCAGACACGCTACCTTGCGACACATCCGCAGACTCTGGGTCCTTGGGGCCTCGCTGGTGTTGGAGCTGCGTTGATTATTGGCTTTGCCATCTTTCGTCTGTCCAACAGCCAGAAGAACGCCTTCCGGACCAACCCCAACGACCCGAAGCTGGCTCATCTCCAGTACATGCCCACCAAGGCTGGCACACGCTTACTCATCTCTGGCTGGTGGGGCATTGCCAGACATATCAACTACTTTGGCGATTGGCTCCAGGCCTGGCCCTACAGCTTGCCCACTGGGCTTGCCGGCTACACGATCTTGTCTGCCGGAAGCGCTGCTGTGGACGGTGCCGCCCGGATGCTTGATGGGCGCCAGGTCATTCCCGGGGAGGCTAAGGGGTGGGGAATTATCTTCACCTACTTTTACGTCTTGTACTTTGCCGTTCTGTTGATTCATCGTGACCGCAGAGACGACGAGAAATGTGCCAAGAAGTACGGTGAGGACTGGGAGAAGTACAAGAAGACTGTCAGATGGAGAATTATTCCTTACATCTACTAGGGTTGGTGACGGTGGGCAAAGAATGGCCGGTAGGAGTTTGCGGATGGGATTTCTGGACTCAAATATCGATGAGCTTTATATACATGGAGGAAAGGTGCTTGGGTGCAATTTACAGCAAAATTACATAGAATACATAATCTAATAGCATATAAAAGCAATGCATACGATGCTGTTCAGTTCGGATGATTCCGCAAGAGGGGTGACTGCTTCCACAGGTGAATTTATCATCGTGGCAGAAATCTCCCCTTTTCCTAAGCGGTGAACAAACAACAACGAGCGACTTGGTCCGTGCCATAGTCCAGCCAACCAACACGTGACAAAAGTTTCGACAGTGGGTCTCGCAAATCAACCACCAGCGTTGGCTTGGGCCAATCCATCAACGCGTGTTTCCGTCCTCAACACTGTAGACGAAAAACACACATCAACCCTACGACGACCGAGCCACTGATCGACATTTTATCAACCAGCCACCCATTCCATCAGATTGATTTCCTTTTAGAGTCTTTGGAAATCACCAAACTACCAAACCAATGGCCGCCATGTCTGACGTTAACATTCAGTAAGATACTGCCCTGGCAAACCACCTATCTTATTTACACCGAAGGGGCAGGAACTAATCGTGTGGTTTTCGATGATGTAGGGCACTTCTTAACAAGCCTCGCAATGAGTGCACGTGAGTTTTGAATCTGTCACACCTTCATTCTGGATTGCAAAGACGCTAACCTCTTCGGTAGTGAGTACGAGATTGCTCAACTGGTACGCCCTTCCAAAACTGCATTTTCAGAGCGACAGCGAAGACCAGAGAGTTAGTGACTGACATGCCGAATCTCTGATGATTGCAGGAAGCCTATGAGATGAGCAATGGGCCGCTTTCGCTCCTCCAGACGGCCGTCCGCAGCCACTCGCAGGTTTTGATTAGCATTCGGTCAAATCGCAAGCTGTAAGTTATCCATATCAAATGCATGAGTTGTGGCATGGAAGGGAATACTGACCTGGTGTTTTTCTGCGCGTTGTAGTCTTGCCAGAGTGAAGGCCTTCGATCGGCATTGCAACATGTGAGCCTGTCTTTTTGATACCTTTCTCGAAGACGTTTTGCTGATTTTGTTTTAGGATCCTTGAGAACGTTGTAAGTAGCTGCCGAATAGACGGGCATCAGTTCCAAATTCTTCGATAGTGTCGAACTAGAGCTGATTGATTTTGCCTCTACAGAAAGAGATGTGGACCGAGACTCCAGTACACAACGGAAAGAAGGGCCGGCCGGTCAACAAGGATCGGTTTATCAGCAAGATGTAAGTGGGCTTTGTTATTCTGACTGATGCTTCTTGTTCTTCATGGCTAACTTCAAGGTGCAGGTTCTTGCGGGGTGATAGTGTCATCCTCGTTTTGCTCAGCTGATTTGATTGTTTTGTTGGATTTTGACGCTGGCTGGAGATGAATAAGGCGGACCACAGTGTCAACAACACAAGTGCCGTCCTTCAGAGCCCTTTTGCCAGCCAAGAGATTCGGGCCGTTTCGGTGCTCTCTTTGGATTGTTGGGTAGTCAGTGGAGATATGTAGGTCGGTAAACAGTTGGGGGGTTGTCATTAAATCAGGCGTTTTCGTTTTCAAGGCTCTTTGCGAATTTGGCAGATTCTACATTTCGGACCAACCAGTACAAATAAAAGCTCGGCGTTGCTTTCGCTAATCACCAACCAAGCAGCCGTCAAACATGGACCCGGGCGGCGACAGCTGACGACTGATGGGGTGGGCACCGAGTGGACGAATAGCGTTCTTTGGGAACTGTACTCTTTCTGTCTCCTTGGATCATCTGTGGGCTGGGGTCAAGATACGAAGCTGAATATGGCATGAACTCGGATAGTACCTCGGTGCCGTCTAAGCTACGGCATCTGGGGACTCCCCGACACATTCCCAACCCCCTAGTCCTACAGACTCTGGTCCCTGGCTTCGGGAACATGCGCCAAGTCTAATTCTAACGTATAAGACGACCATGAATGAGGCCACGAGCCACATGACCGGTGACCCAGATTGCTACTGTTGAGCTCGTGAAAACCAGTGAGACAAGGCTGTACAACGTTACATGACCTAGCTTGGAGTGGTGGCCTCATTTGTTTAAGCATGTTTGCGACACCGGTGACTGAGCATGGATCCAGCGTGGGAGTCGGGAATGTAACACCGCAACCCGGTTGTCTTCCGGTTCTGTGTTGTTTTTACACACCAAATTGATTCCTCATACCCTCAGCTTCGACGGAACAGACAGCTCGTTTGCCGCCTCGCTTGCTTGGGACAGCCGTGGCGTTGGAAAAGGACCGATGCGAGCAACAAGCTCATACCTACTACGTAGCCCAATTTTCACCGCAGAGAATTCTTGGCTGTCAAACGTCGTTGCAATTCGGGCGTCTGGCACAGCTCAGTCTGGGTGCGGGGCAGGATCCACTATTTACGACCGTTCAAGTGTGGGGTTTGGGTGACAGTGTAACGATCCGTTTAAGCGCACCAGCAGCAGGACTGTTGCTATCCAGACCCAGGCTCTGCATCGGCTGGAGACAGGTTTTCACTTGAAATTCTCATGCAATGCAAGCCAATCAATATGGCAGGTGGTTTACTTCAAACACGACATCCCAGAAGCTGAAGACTGCCTGGCCTCGAAACTTTCATCAGCAGTTGAATTACGAATTCCGCATTACGGTACGACAGGGATCAAGCACTTGCCGAGAGCTCAAGCTTCTGTGGCGGCCAAAGTGCCGATCTCCGCCGTCTCCACTAAATTATTCCCGATCATCGTCATCTTAACTCCCATCTCGACCTCCAAGCATAGGGGATATTCGGGGTAGGCACTCTATTCTTCTCTGTTTATGGCCAGCGATTAATTTATTACTCAGCATGAAACCAACTGGTTTTCTAGGGCGTATTTGAGGATATCTCTATAATAACTGCCAATGCAGTACTCCGTTCCTGCTGCTGACATGGCTCCGAGCTCGAAAGCCCCTTGGATCGGGCACTCCAACAGGTTAATCACACATCCCGATTCCCAATGCCTCCCATCGTATGGTAACGGCACGCCGAAATGAACGACCATTCAGCCTCCCCCGCATTCTTGACCAGGGGAAAAGACGATCTCGTCCGCCAGATTGCCATCCGTATTCCTCTTGCAGCTTGGACGTGATCGGCCCTTTTTTGCAACGGTCATGACCCGGATTCTCCCCCGCCCTTCTCCTCCCACCTGCCCGAACGGATGCGCTGCGACCCTGCAAGGCGTTGCTCGCCATGCATGGAGAGCTGGTTGACGCCCATAGGCACTCTATTGCTTCCGTTCTCTTACCTGAGCCAGGCCGTTCCCACATCTCAAGTGTCTTTGGTTATGCGATCAATCCACCGGCGAGCATGCCGAGATGGGATGACGGCTTGCTTCCCGGAAACGGTCCACTGACGTACACCACGAGAATGACCGGCCAGCCATGAGGATCTCGGAATTAAACATAACAGGCACCGGACTGAGGGGGACGCAGCCCTGTTTATATATATTGCTCCCCGCATAGTTTCTGCTGGATTTGTTTCACTCCTTGTGCTGTTGTCCGTGGTGGTCTTTGCATCTCCCTTGCCAGCCGCCGGCAGCTTGCATCTCGTTGCACGTCTCAACACGAGCCGAACCTCTTCCTCTTCCACAACTTGGATGCTTCCAGGTTGCCACGATGAAGTTCAGCATTGTGGTTGCCGCCCTGGCAAGCGGCGCTCTTGCCACTCCCAAATATCCTCAGAAGGTACGCATGCTCATTCCGTTGAGTCAGTTCCACCCACGCCTCCACTGGCCACACGAGCTCCCCATCCGGCTTCTGTTGTTTTGTTTGAGAACCATCTGGCAGGGGCCTGAAGCTTTGCATCTGTTCCTGCTTTCTTCTGCTGTCCAACAGTTTGGCTTTTGGCCATCGCGGTCCTGTCATCATCATCACTTCACATGAACAATACGTACCTCGCCCGCTGCACAATCTCTTTTACCCAGATTGATTCCGATCTGATCGTGCATGATCAGCAACCAACATGCAGCTCAAGCATGCAGCCTACTGGTTACCGTTCATTGCTGTAAGAGCCGCACTTGCTAACAACCATGGCCAGCTCAGCAAGAGAACCCTCGAGTATTCACCTCCCGTCTACCCTTCGCCATGGATGAATCCGGAAGCCGATGGATGGGAAGCGGCGTACACGCAAGCTAGGGAGTTTGTATCCCAGATGACATTGTTGGAGAAGGTTAATTTGACGACGGGTACTGGGTGAGTATCATCCACCCGAGTTAACTCAGCAGCTTAACTGACACTAGCACAGTTGGGCCTCAGAACAATGTGTGGGTCAAGTAGGGGCTATCCCTCGCTTGGGACTCCGAAGTCTCTGTATGCACGACTCTCCCCTTGGAATCCGCGGCTCCGACTACAACTCTGCTTTCCCATCCGGTCAAACTACTGCTGCTACGTTTGACCGCGGCCTGATGTACCGCCGTGGCTATGCCATAGGTCAAGAAGCCCGGGGTAAGGGTATCAATGTGATTCTTGGACCTGTCGCCGGTCCTCTTGGTCGGATGCCCGCTGCTGGGAGAAACTGGGAGGGCTTCTCACCAGACCCCGTTTTGACGGGGGTTGGGATGGCAGAGACCATCAAGGGAACTCAGGATGCGGGCGTGATTGCGTGCGCGAAGCACTTCATTGGCAACGAACAAGGTATTTGCAAGACATAGCAGCAACGGCTTGTAGTCTGAATGCTGATCTCGTGGCAGAACACTTTCGGCAAGTTGGCGAGGCTCGTGGATACGGCTTCAACATCAGCGAGACCCTTTCCTCCAACATCGACGACAGAACAATGCACGAGCTCTACCTCTGGCCCTTTGCAGATGCCGTCCGTGCCGGCGTTGGTTCTTTCATGTGCAGTTACCAGCAGGTCAACAACTCTTATGGATGCCAAAACTCCAAGCTTATGAACGGCCTTCTGAAGGATGAGCTGGGCTTCCAGGGATTCGTCATGAGTGACTGGCAAGCGCAGCATACCGGTGCAGCAGCCGCTGCATCTGGTCTCGACATGTCTATGCCGGGAGATACTGAGTTCAACACTGGCGTCAGCTTCTGGGGAACTAACCTCACTTTGGCCGTGCTCAACGGGACTGTACCGGCGTACCGAATTGACGACATGGCCATGCGTATCATGGCGGCTTTCTTCAAGGTGCAGAAGAGCGTCGAACTAGACCCCATCAACTTCAGCTTCTGGACCCTCGACACCTATGGGCCCATCCATTGGGCGGCAGGTGAAGGATACCAGCAGATCAACTACCACGTCGATGTCCGAGCCGACCATGCAAATCTCATCCGCGAGATTGCTGCCAAGGGTACCGTCCTTCTCAAGAACACTGGTTCCTTGCCCTTGAACAAGCCAAAGTTCTTGGCAGTCATTGGAGAGGATGCTGGACCTAACCCCAACGGACCCAACTCTTGCGCTGATCGCGGCTGTGATAACGGTACGCTTGCGATGGGATGGGGCTCAGGGACTGCCAACTATCCCTATCTTATCACGCCTGATGCCGCGCTGCAGGCTCGGGCCATCAAGGATGGGTCTCGCTACGAAAGCATTCTGACCAACTATGCGGCATCTCAGACAAAGGCTTTGGTATCGCAGGATAATGTCACCGCCATCGTGTTCGTCAATGCGGACTCTGGCGAAGGATACATCAACTTTGACGGCAATATGGGTGACCGCAAAAACCTGACACTTTGGAGAGATGGTGACGCCTTGGTCAAGAATGTTTCCAGTTGGTGCAGCAATACTATCGTGGTCATTCACTCGACTGGTCCTGTTCTCATCGGGGAGTGGTATGACAGTCCGAACATCACGGCCATCTTGTGGGCTGGTCTCCCTGGACAAGAATCCGGCAACTCCATCACCGATGTTCTCTACGGCAAGGTCAACCCGTCTGGTCGCTCGCCATTCACCTGGGGTGCCACCAGGGAAGGATACGGGGCTGATGTTCTTTACACTCCCAACAATGGTAACGGTGCACCTCAACAGGACTTTACTGAGGGCGTGTTCATCGACTATCGATACTTTGACAAGGCCAACACCTCTGTGATTTACGAGTTCGGCCACGGGTTGAGTTATACCACGTTTAAATACAGCAACATCCAGGTACAGAAGAGCAACGCCGGCGTGTACCAGCCGACAATTGGCCAGACAACCCCAGCCCCCACCTTTGGAAACTACTCGGCAGATCTCAACGACTACCTGTTCCCCAGTGAAGAGTTCCCCTATGTTTACCAGTACATCTATCCCTACCTCAACACAACCGACCCAAGAAACGCCTCGGGAGATCCTCACTTCGGCCAGACAGCCGAGGAATTCATGCCCCCCCATGCTATTGACGACTCGCCACAGCCACTCCTTCGGTCGTCGGGCAAGAATGCACCGGGTGGAAACCCGGCGTTGTATGATGTCCTGTACACGGTCACGGCCGATATCACTAACACGGGCTCGATTGTCGGCGATGAGGTGCCGCAGCTGTATGTCTCTCTCGGCGGTCCGGACGACCCCAAGGTGGTGCTGCGTGACTTTGGCAAGCTTAGGATCGAGCCGGGTCAAACGGCGCAGTTCAAGGGAGTGTTGACGCGGAGGGACTTGAGCAATTGGGATGTGGTTTTGCAGGATTGGGTGGTGAGCAACTATACCAAGATGGCGTATGTGGGGAAGAGTAGTAGGGATTTGGGGCTGAGTATCGTTTTGTCTTGAGCCTTGTGTTGATGTCTGGGTATTGTCTTAATGGCTGTAGCGTTATGAATCGAATGAGGTTTTTGTTTGAGATAAATATGTTGATCTTGCCTACTGTTGAGTGTCTGCTCACCTCAAGTCTGATAGATTCACCGCTCACACTGGGCATGAATTCGTCAGGTTGTAGATAGGGCCAAGAGGAGCAGAGTCAATCCTCTCGGTATCTCAACCGGTAACCCTTCTCTTTCTCGCGGGGCGATTACGTGGTCAAGAGGCTCTCTGGCCGAAGCTTCCAGCATGCAGTACTAAGAATCTTACTTCTATAGAGGGGTTGCCGTCCGCGGGTCCCGAGTTTCCGCGAAAGATCGCAATGAGGACTATGAGTATTGGGATGAAGTTGGATATCGATATGCATGGACTTTGGACATCAAATTTCTAGCCAATGGGAGGACGAGCTTCAACCGTCAACCGGTCAGGAACCCCCTCCTCTTGGTGCTACGATGAGTGGGCCAAGGAGCCAGGTCTGACCAATCACGGGAAATGGTTGCTGTCAGGGCTGTATTTTGCATGTCTCTTGCATCGAGCTGCATAAGCTGTCAGACGCTAATCAGGAGGAGATCAGTCGACGAGAGAGGGTGATGAATAGCGTTGGGGAGAATATTGAGAAGAGGGAATGGGAGGGGGTTAGTTGGTGTTTTGAATACGCTGGGGTGCGGGAGTATTCCCCCGCCATTGGAGGTGATTGTGATGTTTGCAAAGGCCTGAGAAGGAGACTATCGCCATCTTGGGTGGAAGAGATGGGGGGGCGATATCCATAGTCTTGAATACAAAGTGTTGGCTAGTTGTGCTTCAGCCCTGGATAAGTAGCATCGTCCCATCCGACTCCGTTCGCCTCTCTGGGACAGCATCAAGCATCAAGCCTTCTAGTATAGGCAGCACTATAACATCCCATATTACCGAGAGAAGATTTAAGCTTGTGTGTTAGTGCTCGCCCAAGCGGACGAGGTTTTGGGCAATGGCAGCACGCGGTAGGCGATTACGAGCTTTGCATCCTGCAAGGTGCTTCAAGATAACGAAGCCAAGACATATCCTCACCGTCTCCCGACATTCGGTAGAAGGCAAAATGTACTGTAGAATGGCGGATATTTTGTTCCTGGGTTTCTTTCCCAGGAAAGTGTTCCGCCAGTGACATGATTGGCTACGGCAGGCCTGGCGGCTTCCAGCTTCACCTGCCAGGTGCGAGCGCCGTGAAGCCATTGGCTAGGTCAGCTGGTAGCCGCGCTGGGTCAGGCATCCGCCGTTGACAGCGGGACTCCAAAAACAATCATTTGTCTTCCATTGCAACACGCACTCCGGTCGACCACACCGTGGACCAGCATCCCCCGATTCAAACCGAACGGGCGCGTTCCAGGAACCCTCCGGGCTCGATCCCAGACGTTTAATTCCATGTCAAAATAATCTGTCGTCGGTTTTGCCAGAATGGTCACGTCTTTTGTTCGGAGTCTCTCGCGGCTCGTGGGGGAGGCCAGCTGCTGCAAGGGAGCGGCACGAAATTGCCATTGCCATTGCCGCGGTTGACCACCACAACCACGCCCTGTCGTCGAGCTCCTGTTGCTGTGACATCTGAACTCGGCATATCCCCTACGACTAGGCCACATGGCTTGCGCGCTCGTTTATAGTGGCAAAAAATTAACATTCGAGCTCTCTGCAGGTCAAAACGACTCCACCCCCCTAGGAACCTATGTCCTCATTCGACGATAATCTATGTCTTTGAAGATTGCATTATCGCAATTCTCTCCAAGTAACATCAGTCAATACTTTGTTTGGTATGAGCAAGTTGACAACTACGATGCCAGCATGGGGATCCACAGGAAACATTACGGCCGACGAGATTGGGCTGACATCCATTGCTATATTCGGGTCAAGCTACAAACCCTGGTTTGATGTCCACTCAAGCTATCTACGCCAAGCACAACCTTCCAGGATGCATCTCACCCACCGACCCACTCTTGAACCCACCCCTCCACCACGCCCAAGCCAGACATACAGTGCCGTTGCGAGACCTTGCCCCGGAGCCCTACACATGTGGCATCAGATACTTTGCCATGTATTCTTCCAGTCAGCAAGTCAGAGCCCTATCCGGGGTCTGTAACAGGACGCTCTGGTCCACCAGACCGCATCCAGGCACCCTGCAGGTGAACAATATCACTCCAACCGAGCCAACAAAAAGGAACCTTCCGCTGCCTTGAGAGACTTGATATAGAGATCACCTCCACCCCTCTCCCACACTCGGAATCGGTACCTTTTCTGCTCGATATCAACAACTGTGTTTGATTCCGAACCACCGCCGAGCAATCACTCATAATGGCGTCACGTATCACTCCGGTGTCCGAGTCTGCAACCGTTCAGCCCGAGGCTCGGAACCATTCACCCTGGCGACGATCGGCTTGTGATCGATGCCGAAGCCAAAAGCTCCGTTGCACACGCAAGAAAGAAGACGACACCAGTACTCCGTGCACAAGGTGCCTTCGGATCCGATTCCCATGCTTCACCAGCCCAGCGAAGCCGCCAGGCCGGCTTGCCCACAGAAGAGCAGCAGCAGCAGCAGCAGCAGCAAACAATGCATCTCTCTGTGATGTTGAGCAACCACAACTTCCATTTGTTTCCCTGCCTGGCAGCGGCCATATCATGACGCCAGGAGACCAGATGACATGTGGTGACTCACTGTATGCTCCATGGCCCTACACTCAACAGGGAGTTGAGCACCCACTTGTCATGGAGGACAGCCCTATGACTCTCGCTTGGGCAGATGGGAGTCACAGCATTGACAGCTTTGACTTCTCTGTTCATAATAACACATTCCTGATGGACACTCATACTTTATACGGCAATCATCATATCCATCCCGCGGCACATCACCAAACACCTATAGTCTCCCTGCCTTCGCCCCCCGAATATCAGCAACTTCAAGGCTTAAGTCTTGAGAATGTTTATCCAGCGAAGGCTATCTCTACATCAAAAGCTTCCCGCCAAACAGATCCAGGGGTCCTACTCGCAAGCTTACAACAAAGCCTGTCAAAGCAACTTCTCCACGCAAAGTCACTACCTCGAGAGTTCAGCATTCTTGATGCTCTTTTACCAGGATCAACCAAGACTACAGATGGGTTCGACCCTTTGGCCTCAGTTCTGAGCAGCACTTGTGATCTGATCGAGATCTCCCGACTATTCCACCGACCTGCAGACGTTGGAACACCGCAGAGCAGCCACAAGAGATCACCCAGCCTCACTGACGACAGCGGCGCCAGCGTGCACGGCAGATCAAGATGGCCTTCGCCTGCCTCCACCGCTTCTCAGATTCCCAGTCAGGGGTACAGCCTCACCCACTCTGCGGGCTCATCAACGGCAGCGAGCTCCCCGTCGTCATCCACCGTCATCGACCCAGCATTGGGAGGTACACTGCCAACAACACAAAGACAACCCCCACAGCTCAGCAGTGCCAACCTCTTGACGATGGTGTCGTGTTATCTCCAGCTGGTTACCATTTACGACGCCATTTTTGGCCACGTATTACTGGAGGCTGCGTTTGCTGTTACAAGGCGGTCAAACGGGAACAACATTAATATGCAGCACGCTTTGGCGCATGCGATGCCCATTGATATCTCTAGAGGGTTTCATGGTCACCGTGAGGCCTTCAACTCTCCGTACAATCAGACCCCCGAGGTGAATCACTGGCAAAGGGCGGCGCTGCTAGCTCAGATGGTGGACAGGCAGCTGGACAGCGTAGAACGGGCTCTTGGTCTGCCTAGACAGTATTGTGCCTCTTCCTCTATGAGGATGGAAGAGGAACCTGCCTGTGGGCTATTGTCCGGAAGGGAAGCGAGAGGGTTACTCGGCGTTCTTTTGGGTCGGCCTACCTCGGGCATGATGTATGGAGAGGGAGAAATGATGATGGATGGCTTTGTGGCTGCTAGTGTAGAGCAGGAGGGCGGTAATATGGTTATGATGTTACGAGAAAAGCTGGGAGGGCTGTTGCAGAATCTGACTGGAGATGGGTGTTGAGGTTTCGTTTTTGTTTTTGGAGTTCACAAAAAACATGGGTTTGCATCAATATGGAGTTTTGGGCATTATCGGAATTGAGGTTTACGGTTAAGCTGGGTGTATGGTAGAGCATTTACATTGATACAACAACTGGGGAATCTAATATCTTGATCTTGTTGACAGATGAACCTCCATTCATTTGCAAGCCGTGAAGAACTCTGACACGCAGGCTACGTTTCCCTACAGTCATTTTTCCCCTCTTCGATGGTGCGGCATTCCATTAGAAGTGCCGAGCATGGTGATTACTGATCGTTACGCGTCTAACAGGGCATCACTCCACAGCCCTGGATCTGACAGAAGTCTGGGCAGCAGGCATGCAGGCATCGGCCCGTGCTGTCAGCGCCCCATCAGGTCGGAAAAAGGGGTCTCGATGATCGGGAGCTCTGCCGAGACGGCAAAGCAGGTCGTAGCTGGGCACTTTGGGGCACAGAGCTACCTATTTACCTTAGCTCTCTGGGGGCACTCTGGGGGTATATAGACCCCCCTCCCCTCAGAGAGGCGCTACCGGCCAGTGGGAAATGTCATGCATAACTGCGGCATGGGGAAGATGACACCCACCCACCAACCCCCCATGGCTTTCTCTCCTCGGGGTTGTTGTGTACGTACTTGTGTGTGGCTTGTCCTAATCCAGAGTCTTGTCTCATACCTTCGGGAGGAGTTGATTCGCTGGACCCTTCGCCGCTCGCTTGGTCTGTTTTTCCCCAGGCCAAGAAGGGTGGCCAAGAACGAGGCCAGCCCGATGGGAAAAGGGGCTGGTCGTCGATGATAGGCAAGGTCCGTGGGCCGCCAGTTCGCTTTTTGAACTAGGGGTATTAAGTGGGAAGCTTGGAAGAGCTTGTTTTTTTATAACTTGTTACAAGCTACCTGCCTGGGTAGGTGCCTAGTAAAGAATAAAAACTACCGAACCACGCTTAAAAGGATGTTGCTTGTTATTTGGAACGCTAGGTAAGTACCTAGGTATACAACCATAAATTTCTCAACTTCATAATACTTTCGAGGGAGAAAGTGGGTGGGCGATAAGATTGATCAGAACTCAGATGTTGCTGGGGACTCGGGAAGAATAAGCTTAACATTATTCTTGTCTTCTTGTTTTTTCCCAGACCTGGAAACATCGACACCTCGGAGATTGCAGGCATCATCATCATCATCATCATCATTATCGGAAGGTTTTGGTAATGGTGGTGTTCGGGGTGGTTCTGTCAACTAAGGTAACTATAGCCTGTACCCCGGTACCTACCAACCTTGTGTGCAGTCGCAAGAAATGACTGATCAGTAGTACGATTGCTAATACTATATAATAACACGTGAAATGAATGGTAGATTTGAATGAAAAACATCCGGACCATTAAAGTTTTCATTGAAAGTCGGCGGATAATGCTTCCCCTCATGCATGGGGGAGGTAGGCATGTAACGAAGATCAAATCTGGGAACAAGCTGGTGTGTGGCCCGATACGAACTATTCACGGATGTCTTCTAGAACGACTGGTTTAAGAAACACATGGCGATGGGTCCCCAAACGACAACGATGATGACGCGAGATGTAAGACTACCTGGATTTCAGTTAGTGGTGGCGGTGGCTGGGAAAGCTGGAGAAGCGCACATTCAGGCAGCTGGTGAAATGATGATGCAACCATTGATCGCGTGGTGGCGTTTGCAGTGGTGTGGGAAGTTCACTTTTCGCTGCATGGGTCATATATGGTGTTTTGATAATTTTTGACTCCGCGGCTGAAACGATCGGGATCTGGAGACATGGGGGTATTCGTGGTGTGGTGCCGATGTGGAAAAGCGGAATGCAGCAAAGAGGCACATGGGATCAAAGTGTCCGGCAACCGGTAATGGAGGCATCTTGGTGGCTTTTTTAGTTCGCTTCACAATCTCGGTGCCTGGTTTGCGCCCCCAGCCCATGATGACAACTAGGGTGGTGGATTAGTAACGACACCCAGTCTCCTGCCGGTATAATGGCTAGAAATGTGAAGAAAAGTGACGAAACAAACAACTTGACGTCGATCGTGGAGATTGACAAGGTGGTTTATTTTTGAACTTCAGTTAAGGCTCACCGTCGCCAAAAAGTCCCAGATGTGGTTTAATGACTACGGCTGCATTCGGGTGTGGTCATGGAACTGACATTCGTATGGCTTCGTGGATGAAGCCTCCCCCTTTTTGCCGATCTCCGAAGTTTGATCAGGTAGGCAATGTGAGCACGTCAACTTTCAAGAGTCTAGAGACCCCCCGAATCCTTACCCAGGCCATGTGGCAATTGCCACCGGCTGCGCTCAAGAATCCTGCAGGGGCATCATACTTTTCTCAGATTTTGAATAGGGGGCAGAGAGACCAGAACCAAGCCATGACACTACCTAGCTAGTAATATTCACCACATCCTGGAAGAGGACGTTCGCACGAATCCCTACCAGTAGGCTTCCATACGATTGAATCGAATTCTTGGCACTTTGATGAAAGCTTCAACTCTGGTGATGGAAAGTGACATATCGGATGACAAGTGAAGAATATGCACTGCGCCACCTTCTTGGTGGTCTTTATCATGTTATTTCAGGAATTACATCATCCACCATCGCCGATTGAGTGAGGCGAAATCAAAATTGCTGAATGATATGTATTCCAGAACAACGCATTATGAATCACACTCACTTTGTTACTGGACAACTCTGATTACAAACATCACAACCAGGTCGGTCAATTGAGCTGAGCCAAGTCTCCGATGTTCGAGAAACGTTCCGATGGAACTCACGCCCCGGTGATAAGGCAAAGAGCCTCCGGATCGGGGCTATTGTTCGGAAACAAACCTAGTTTCACCGACGGGGTATGATCATTAACGGGGATGGAGAACATAGAGTCAAATATAAATCACAGTATGCTATTTTGGGAGGTATGAAAACTGTGCCCAAACTTCTAAGCAGGTATGGACTGGATCTGGTGATCCACTGCCCCCCTAATTTGTGTAGGGCTGATGTTACAGCCTTACAGGCGGTAGCTTTGCTTAGAGAAGCGCCAAATACATGGAGAAATGCCTGTTGGATGTCGGACACTCACTTGAATGGATGGCGTGGGCGTGGTGGCAGACAGTAGGTACCCTCCAGGCCTCATGATGGTATTTGTAAAAAGGTCCATGACAATTGGTCTGAAATAACTTACGTCCCAGTTTCAGATAATAATCTAGCCTATGCCATGGTTGTGTAGCTACCCGTGGCCTCTTCGCTGTCATCAGATTCCTGAGGACCATACCTGTCCATGATAAGTTGTGTTTTGAGCGAGTCACGCGGAACAAGCCACCCCTTTTCCTCCAAGTATATCTCAAGAGCCTTGTGTGCGTCTCCGGCCGTATTTCCATTATCACTCTTGAAAGAGATCTCAACAATGCTCTCCATGCCTGCCTCACTCTCTTTGCTGCGAAGAGGCCACACCTCAATATCAACCTCAACTCCTTCCCAAGTGCCTTCGTACCGCTCAGCCAAGACAGGCCCGTAAATGACGGCTTGAGAAAGGAGACTTCTTCCCCATTTCTGGAACGACCAGTTGTCAAACTTGCCCGGAATCTCCTCAGTAAGTAGCTTCTTAGACTCATCCTCATCAGGGAGGCCCATCTCCTTCTTCCCAACCGAATCCTTCTTCACTTTCTTCTTGCGACTAATACTCAGGGTCTGCTTCTGGAACCCCCATTCCACTTGTGTGTCGTAATTGGTCTCAGTAACATCAAATCCATCGTCTTTGGCAAGGTTGAGAGCCGTGAGCAGATCACTGGCGTCGATGGCCCCGTCGGCTTGGTCATCAATAATTGGGTATCGCTTCTTGTAAGTGAGTTCATACCCCGACTCGCCTTCAATCTTGCGGATACGAGGAGACCACCCTGCGTTGTAGATTTCTCTTGAGGAAGTATCAAGGAACTGAACATTCATCCTGATGGCTTTGCTGGGCAAATTGAAGACTGCACGGAGCTCATCGTTGGGCTTGGATGATGCAAAGTCGAGAACCTGAGAGTCGTTGAGGAGGAATTTGACCTCAAAGTCAGGGACCATGGTTGATTTCACTGTGTGGCAATCGTTATTAGCGAGCAGCTCTAAAATTAAATATTTTTGCGGGCTACCTGGCACACCTTCCGCCATGATGTTTGCTTTGCTGCGTAGCCACTGGTATAATCTTGTTGAAGGATTTGATTTGACAAGAATAGTGCATGGAACTCCAGTGTGATCGAAAGGACATGTTAACTTATTTGTATTTGCTTCTTTATTCAGCTTTTTCTCTTCAATCTAAGAGCTCGAACTACCAAAAGGTGCAAAGGCAAAAGCATGGTAATATTGAATACACTAGCTTCATTTCAGGCGGTTATCGCGGTTAGGGCGCAACAGATAGAAGCTGAATGTGAATGAATCCAATGCTTTGAATGGTCAATCTCCCGTCACGCCAACATCCTTTATGCAGGGGATTCAGCCCCGACCAAACACACAAAGGCCAACAGGCCAATCTCGACCGCTTAAACAAGTTACTTTCTCATCGTCTTGCGTCGATCACCGACTCGGATCCATGCAAGGGCGATTTCAGACCATGGACAGTCAGCCTTATGAGATGATGCCATATTGGTAATGTCGTACCTCTACCTGCACGCCAGGTTTAGCCAGTCTCGAAAAACCCGACATTCTGGCACTGCTGAATGCCGATAGACTTCAGGGCATGGAATAAGAAAAACCGAGTTTTATGTTAGCAAACTCCTCCCTTCCTATTAATCCATGCCAGACATACACAACACATGATGGTTGTTTCCTTGAAAAGATCTGGAGAACACATTGCAGTTGCCCCTGAGCCCCTGAGCCCCTGAGTAGCTCTTTCCTTAGCATTCGACAGCACTAGCCCGAAGATGAGTACTTGTAACCTCCTTCTAGGTCTTGGTAATTGCTTTTCAGCTCTTTGATCAACCTTCGGGAATAGTTACTTTGGCACATTCCGGCAGAGGGTTCGTTTTATTAACACACAATTAGACAGGGCCCTTGGAGAAGTGCTTCACTTCCTCGACACTGGGCAGATTCCACCCTGGCAACTCGACATTCTTTGGCCAAAGCTAGCACAGACCACAATTTCCATTGTCTTGAACAGAAAAGAAGGCGCACTCCACACATGGAGACACTCGCTTCATCCCGTCCCTCCTTCATAGCGGAAGCCTTCATCTCTCACCGGCCACAGTGACATCACTGTACATGCGTTGAAGAGAAGCGAGGGCGGGTCTGCTACGGCGGTATCGCTCGCAGCATAGCCAGTGCCTTCCTTCTCTTTCTCTCCACAAACATCACCTCCCTGGGCGAACCTTGGCTGCATCTTGCCCGGCATCGAAGGCGCATCGTCGGCAACGATTCCCGACGGGAAGCCTACTTGACATCCAGGATAACCCTGTTCCCTGCCATGTTTTAAGATCGACGAGGTGGATACCCAACGATTTGGACACTATCACTATTACAATTATCGTAGTGGTTTGCACTAACACCCGTAGTATCAACACCATCTTCGATCCGCTACAAGCTCCCACTCTTGAGGAGACGCCAGAGCCAGGTTGCCGGGCTGAAAGAGAGCCCGGTTTTGTGTTGGACTCAACATATAATGTGTTATGCTTTGCGCAGTCTAGACCTGGCTTGGCATCTTCATGCACTCGAAGTCGACGCCGGATGACTTGTCAAGAAACTCAAGACGGGACGTCATCCGCCGTTGCCCCGGTTTTTGGGATCATGGCGGACGGCAGTCCCATTCCGTCTTGCCGCATTGATTAACCAAGTGATTAACCGCCTCGCGGTCCACCAATCGTCTCTATCCACCCAACCCGGTTTTGGAAGCTATCGTACACCCCGGACCACGCGTTGGGTGGTATTCGTGTGGGGTACAACACCAAGATCTGTCCACGAGACGCCGTTGGGAATCGCCGAGCGGGCGGTAGACAGGAGGAGCCGCAGCGAACAGACTGGAAATTGGAGGACCGCCGGAGCCGGTGCGCGTTTCCATCGAGAGTTCCGAAGATCAGGATTGGGTTGCGACGCCTTGAATAGGTGCCATATTGAGTCCCACCGTGGAGGCCTTAGACATGGACTTGTATAAATCTATCCATGGCCGCCATCTCCCAGGGCTGATGATTGCGACAGCCTTCAGCTTGCCTCGACAACTTTAAAGCCGCCTCCATCACCTTCATATTCAACAGCCATGAAGTCTTTCACAGCCACCGCCCTGGCGGCCCTCTTGGCTCAGCAAGCCGCAGCCCATTCCACCTTCCAACAGCTCTGGGTTGACGGAACCGACTTTGGCTCGCAATGTGCCCGCCTTCCTGTCTCCAACTCTCCCATCACTAACTACAACTCCAATGACATGCGCTGCAACATCATCGGCACCAGACCTCAGGTCAAGTGCCCAGTCCGCGCCGGCGGTACTGTTACTGTTGAGATGCACGCTGTAAGTGAAACAACCATGGTCCCAGTCGAAAATCGAAGCACCTATACTAACAGATATCAAAGCAAAATGGTGACCGCAGCTGCGCGAACGAGGCCATTGGTGGCGCTCACCACGGTCCCGTCTCCGTCTACCTCACCAAGGTCTCCGATGCCGTCACAGCCGACGGTTCCACTGGCTGGTTCAAGATTTTTGATGATGGCTGGCGCAAGAACCCATCTGGCCGCGTTGGCGATGATGATTTCTGGGGCACCAAGGATCTCAACTCGTGCTGCGGCAAGATGAACGTCAAGATCCCATCCGACATCCCTTCGGGTGACTACCTCCTCCGTGCTGAGGCCATTGCCCTCCACGCTGCCGGTGGTGCTGGCGGCGCTCAGCCGTACATGACCTGCTACCAGATCACCGTCTCCGGCGGTGGCAGCGCCAGCCCCCCTACTGTCTCCATTCCGGGACACTTCAAGGCCAGCGACCCCGGTGTCCAGGTCAACATCCACGGGGCCATGACCAGCTATGCCATCCCCGGCCCCCCTGTGTATGCCGGCGGCAGCACCAAGGTTGCCGGAAGCGCGTGCAGCGGCTGCGAGGCTACCTGCGCTGTCGGCAGCTCCCCCACCACCAGCCTGACTCCCCCCGTTTCCACCAGCACTACTACTCCTGGCACTCCTGGTGGTGGTGGCCCTGTCGGCTGCACCGTTCAGAAGTATGGCCAGTGCGGTGGTCAAGGCTACACTGGCTGCACCACTTGCGCTGCTGGTTCGACTTGCAACACTACCAACCAGTGGTATCATCAGTGCGTCTAAAGAATAATAGATTAGGCTTAGTGGGTGTTGGAGTGCGATTGGGTGTTGCCCGTGATGGGCACAAATTCTTGTACATACTTTTGGTCTTGTCCAACGCAAATATAGCATTCGCATATTATGACTTTTGTGTTTTCTCGCGCGATGATGAATACCTGGATGTGTCGTTGGAAGTGTAGCTGGTCGTTGAATATCACCCAAACTTGGATGGCTGAGCCTTGCACCTGTGGAAAACAGCGCAAACAGCTATTACGTGGCAGTGTGGCAATGGTATACTCCATGAACTAGGCTCCGGACCAGGCTTGATAATGAGGACCGTAATCAGGATTTCTGGCGTGCCTAGGTAGCATTTGTTGTGCTTGTTGCACTTATTGGATTTCCCCTAGAGATGCAATGCAAGCTGACGGCACACGCTCTCCTGAAACAGCACCAAAGCGGCAGCTACTGCGCTAAGCCACCACTTGCTCAAGCCTTTATGTGATTTTCGGGCCTCAATTGAGCTTACTCAGTCTTCGTATGCAGCACATTAGATGCCAAATCAACTCAACTGCCGTAGTTCAGCCGTCGGCCGTTCGTTGCACCAGTCACACGACACTCGACCGAAAAGGCCGAATGTGCATCATGCAATTGTTCGGTAGATAGTCACCACGTAATCCATAACCACTTTCCAGTCCGGTGCCCTACCGATTTTGCAGTTTGTTATTGAATATCCCAGGCCATTTAGATTCCAATCTCATCACCGAACTCACAATATCTCATCTACTCATCAACAGAAAGCGTCCAAAAGACGCCTTGCAGCCAGTATCAAGAAGCTACTACTCATCTACTGATCACGAACCCCTCTTCTCGTCCATCATCAACTGACATCACCAGTCACACAACTACACTTTCAACTCTCTGCACACGCCCATTGCTGAACAGATTCGAGCAACAAACCCACACCAAAAGACACAGCATCTCCAGAATGTCTCGCAAGTGGCCCGTCGACGGTGATAACTCCGATCTTCCCCACGGATTCAAGAAGATCGAATACGATGCAGACGCCCGAATGTACTTTTACAAGAAGGGCAACCAGCTCTATACGGCTCGGAGCAACACATCCCCGATGATTCCCATCCCGAACCGTGCGACATCCAATATCTCTCCTGAAGGCTTCCGACAGGGCTTTCCCAATGCCGACAGAGACGAGGGCAAGGATGACGGCGTGCGTCAAGAAATCAAACGGAGAGTATCAGGGCTCACTCGGTCTATCACCCGACGTGTGACGGGGAGGAAACAGAACAAGAACAAGAGCGAGAACCACAACTTCAACAGAGCTGGTCCTGCCTCATCCCAATCTCGGCCGTCGTCCTTACAAGACGCCAAGCGTGCCTGTTTTGGGGATTATGCCAGTGATGAGGACGAAGCTCCTGCTACGACATTTGATGAAATTTTTGGTGAGTACCGTCCTGATACTCCTTAGGTATCTCTTCATTTTAAAAAGAATTAGTCACGATAGACAAACTACAACAAGTGAGATGTTGGGCTAACGGAGTCATTTGGACAATTCAGCAAAGCTTCCAAGAATGAATACCATTTAATCGAGCCTACTCAAGGAAGATGGAATGGAATGGATGTAGGATTGAGATAATAGTATGCCGAGAAATGCATTGTTGAAGAATCCAATATTGCTTAGGTCGGGGCATGCATGTAGGAAAGTGGAAGCTCATTAGTTCACATAATTCGCGGCAGAAGACTTAGGTAATAAGAGTTCAAGGAACAGCCAAGTGTTGTTTTGTTTGAGCTTGATACAGGTTGTCGAGGCGTGCAGTGATGGTGGGAAAATGAAATAAAAAGCAAAGGGCTCAATCGGGGATCGAACCCGAGACCTCGCACAAGCACTCCTTTGAAGTGTGGGGACAACCCGAAGCGCGAATCATACCACTAGACCATTGAGCCTTTGTTGGGGTGGAAATATTGGATGCTAAATACATAACGGGCTAAAGGAGTGGCCGTGGCTTGGCAAGTCTGAAGTGACAACCACTAACACCCAACGGTTATTCGCACCAAGGTACATGCAAAATTGCATTTGTTCAATTTGAAGAGATATTTCATCATCAAGATGTAGAGAGTGCCCATTGAAGGTCGTTTTTATACTGTAATCACGACACCACGCGATATATATGCAGTGCACTGTAGAAATCATCACCATTTCATGCCATCTTCAACATAACTGTGATGGGACTGGGCCAAACCGCCTTGACTGTTCCTACTCTTCACATTAAACTCAAGAGGGAGATCGTCTCTTGAGGAGTGGTTTATACTTCAGCAACTTCCAACCCATCCGTGATTTTAACGGGCGCCATTTAGTCCCAAGCCTTGTCACTTTTCCTGTCATGCATTGCCCGGCCTTCCCAACAGTAACACACGCAAGGGCCTGCTTCAAGACCAGGTTGCTGTTCTTGCCACGGGCAGTAACTATGGGAGCCGCTGTGCGTTTGTCTGTCATGCCTGGCTCTTTCCTTCAAACATGGCCATTAGTGACCTTTTGCTGTTACCTTCCGTGCCAGCCTCGATGAGAATGCCGTCACTTCCGAGAAAATAAACCTCACTGCCTTGGCATCGCAATCACGTCGTTCTTGCTTTGCTCTGGTCTTCTTCTTACATTCGTTTGTCATTTGTGCTAAGATCAGGGTGGGCAGTGATATGAGATAAGTGTCACGACCTAGACGCCCAGGCACGTGCACGCAAGTGGGGGCGTCCGCCCCCGACCAATCAAGAAAATTGTCACTACCAGAGGAACAGGATCACCAGTGATAATCGATGGATCACGGTGATAATTCCCCAGGTCGAGTGATAATCAGGGTATATATACGGAGGAACTAGATAGCTTGTAGATAGTTCCGTAGTATGCAATTCACATCGTGACTTCTAGGACCAAGCACTTACGAGAGACAATTGGTGATCTTTGTTGTGCACCTGTTGCGCACACGCAATCCAGGCTGAGATCTTGAAAGATGCACCTCGTTGCAAGGCGACGAGTTGTTGGTAGGAATGGCTACCAAAATGATTGAATTGTCTATCCTTCTATCTTCCTTCAAAGCCAGAGAACCTCCATTATATCTGTACATAGTGGCAAGTTTGGTGGCTCATGGTACCATGTCCAGCTGAACTGGCTACGCTAGTCCAGCTCCCCTGAGCTCTATTCAGCTTGGTTGACCAGAACCCCTTTCTGTCTGACACTAGCTAGCTAGGAGTTAGATACCCCTGTGTGAAGCTATCAACCCCTCACTTCAGCTTGACAGCACCTTTTGGCTGCACCGAACCGTTATTCAGAAGCAGCCTTCAACCCAGATCCCTTTCAGAGGCTCTGAACTGGGGTTCGTCACAATAGGCCGAGCCTGGGGCCTGGCTCGGCTTGTCTCCCTGAAATGACGACCTGGCTCGCTCGTAGGCATCACCAGCTCGGCTCGGTCTCACCGTCTCACCGAGACGAGCCGGAAGTGGCTTTTCCGGCCTATTTCTTAGCAAGGTGGGGATATATTTGAACTATCTACAGTTAATCCATGGTGTTGAGGGTCTTACTGTTTCTTCTACTGCTTCAAGCACTCCACCATATTGATAGTTTCTCATAAAGTCTATGGCGTTGCAGGCCATACGTAATCTTAGCCTGGCTGAGCAGTCTCGCGTTCTGATGACATCTGAAGGATGGTAAGTAGGTCCAGGGCCATGTGAGAGAGGTTGGGAAGATCTTTTTTCTTAGCAATCCACCACTGAATCGGACCCTCCACTGGTTTCACATGACCTCCCAAGTAGACATCGATGAGATCGATGTCCTCAAGAACCGGCTCCGGTTCATCGTAAAAGCTGTGGGTGGTGAGGACGTTCTTCTTCTTCTTCTTCCGCTTTAAAAGTGCCTGAGAAGAAGAAGCCTGGGAAGAAGCTGGTGGTGGTGAAGGGCCTTGTGGGTAGGGAGTCTCAGTGTTCTCTAAGTACTCGACCGAATACAATCTCTTGAAGTTGTAAAGAACACTCTCCGCTTGCGCCTTTGTCATGTACTTACTTATCACCCACTTCATACAGTAGCGGGGATGACGAATAAAAGCAGACCAGTACACTGGGTTGTCATCCATTACAACCACGAATTTTTTGAGCTTGTTGATAGCGCAATTAAGGCTCCGTTGAATAAAGTCAAAGTCGAAGTTGCCAAGCTTAAAGGAATTGGGCATAGCGGTGGTCTGGCTGTCTTCCACGTAGTCATCGTCACTATCATCGTCGCCAGAGCCGTAGTCTCCCTCCTCCTGGATTTCAACGAGGGAGACATCAGGAGGAAGAAGGTCTTGATTAAGAAGCCCGGCGAGAACAACAATGCTATTCCGATACTTCCATGGTAATGCCTTGGCTTGTTAAGATCTCTGGGGCCGGGAAGTATCCTCATCGTCCGATGATGACGGTGAGCCCAGACGTAATGCCGGAGCAGGCACATCACCGACCTGGATGAAAGAGCCGGTTTGAGTCCCATCCCCGTAGTCTATAGCGGTGACGTTAGGGCCGGTGAATAGGTTGTCTGGTGCCGGCCTGAACTCCCTTTTTCTTGTCAACAAGCCCCTCAATAACCAAGTCGCCGTAGGAGCTACCTCTGCAAAGCAAGGTTCTCTTCCTTCGAAGGCCTTGGTAGTCCGCTGCAATGGCTCGAGAATAGACTTGACGATGGCCAGTATGGCCCAGTCAGAGAGGAGCAGTTGATCAGCTTCTGGGAGGCGCTTGTGAATATCCTTCTCTTGCAAGGCCTTCCTGCGGGAGTGATCTACCTCAGTTTTAAGGATCAAGGCCCGCTCAATCATTTGGTACGAGGAATTCCACCTAGTGACATTATCGGTCACCAGTGTATCAAAAACCCTATCCCCGGGCTTGCAGTAGATACTCATTTCTTCCAGCTCTTCTTGAGGGACTCTCCTATGGAAAATATCAACAAATATTTCCTTCCTGACTGTGCTGTGATTGACGAAGTGTACGATGTTGTGGAGCTTACCCAGAGGGTCCAGCTTCCTCCACCGCTTCAGGAATTCATCAGCAACAGAGGAATCCATTACAGCGTGTTGTTTGGCGATATCAAGAGTGTTGAGGACATCTTCATCGCCACCGGCACCTGTAAGAAAGGCCTTGGCCACCAGGTTGATGATATGGCCAAAGCACCTTACTCTGAAGATCTCAGTCCTCAAGCCAGCTTCAAAGCTGTCATGCCCTGGAAACCAGCTCTTTGTAAACCAGGGTGACGGCCCTGTCGTTCGAACTGGCGCTGTCGTTTTGCCAGTAGCCCACGGTAACGATATCAACACCAGCCTCAATGAGTACCTTCCTGATCACCGGGCCGATATTTTCGCCAGCGTGGGACCCAAGGATCCTTGGCATACTCAGGAGAGCAGTCCTCAACATGCCGTTGGCATCCAGAAAGTGGCCGTTGGGAGAGATCCAAATGTCGAATTCGATATGAATCTTGCTTATGGCACCTCCCACGGAGCTTTTGAGCTCAGCAAAGCCGTCATCGTATTCTGATTTGATCCAAGACTTCACAGCATTATGGGAGCGGGTGAAAACTGCTTCGGTAGTAGCGGCGTTGAGGATATACATGATCCTGCATAAGCCATCGCTTTCGACTACCCGGAAAGGTATATTACTGGTGATGATCCAGTTGATGAGCTCTTCCTTGACGGCCAGACCGATAGCTTTAGCGACGAGGATTTGATGGCGCTTTGAAAAAGCTGCTTGGTGTTAAAGATTAACGACAGAGGAATGCTTCCTCTTCTTTGAAGAAGAAGAAGTCAGGTCTTCCTCGGGGGCGGAGATATTGCGAAAGCTGGTAAGATGGCGGGCAGGGTCTGATGTTGAAGTAATGTTGTAGATCGCCGCCGGGCACTTCATACAGATCCAGGCAGGTCCGTTCTGAATACCTTCCTAGAGTTAACAGGGTATATGATCAGCGCTCCCAATAATCCAATTTTTCTTGGCAATTTTTCAATCCAATCAATCAAATCCAATTCAATTATGGATTTTTCGGGTTCAATTTAATC
>MU866415.1:0-32804 GCA_033296915.1 Triangularia setosa | reverse complement strand
CCCGGGGCACCAATCAATCAATTATTCGGAAAGGCATCAATTCAATCCAATCATTAGGCCTGGATTGGATTGATTGGATTGTTGGGAGCGCTGGTCAACAGCTCGATCATGACGGTGGTGTGATCATCTATCGTTTAGCGAGGACAGGAAACACATTCGTCACGTGTATAATCCCCACATGACATGGAAGCTAGCTCAGGTATAATATTATTGGTGGACACAAATCGTGGCGTTGCGAACGGCCATTGATCATGCGATAACTGTATACTCTCTCAATGCGTAGACGTTGCAGCAGCCTATATACACTTTTACTCTTCTATATACATCCCAAAACACCCTTGGTTCCCGTTTATTTCTAGGTTCATGGTCTATATGGGAGAGGCACGTCGTCCAACTCCTCCTTGTACGTGGCTAGGCTGGGCAGTCCAGAAGGCGCGGGCACAGTGAGTTGTAATGCCACGGCAGCCGCTGGCGGGTTATCAGAAAGTTCTATTTCCGCTTGTCTTGCGCTCTGCTTCTGATTCGAACAACGTCTACAGAATACGCACAGCGGCACAATCACCACGACAACGCCCACCGTGACTCCAGCCGCGAGCCCAATCTTTCGTTCTGGTGTGGGGCTTCCTGAGCTTGATGATGTTGCTGAGTCAGTTGAGCCAGACCTGTTGGATGCGCGCTCATGATGCCAATGGTCAGACCAAGACCAAATCCACCCGGCGCCCCTGTTATTCCCAGCATGAAACTGGAATTCGGGTCGTAAACTTATCAATTCCTCCTTATCCTCAATGTCTGGACCCAGCGTCTGCGCCATGTAGAAAACGTTGTTATCGTAGTTGACACCGAGAAATGCGGCCTGAAGAAATGCCCGACCAAGTTTCCAGCAGCCCTCCATAGCGGCTACCGACCTGCAGGGAAAGTACCGAAGGTGGGTATGTATTTTGTATCCATTCCAATGTCAAGGAGCCAGATGGGTACCTGGATATCAAGAGATTTGACTTTGACATGTGTCTGGCTGAACGCGTTCTGTAAGGTAACCCCCATATACGCCGAGGCTTTCATGAACCGTTTGTATCTGGGATCGGACGTGTCCCATATCCAGAGCCTACAGTTGTCGTTCCAGCTAATGGGGAGATCCTCTGCCGCATGCTCGCAGGTATCCGGGGGCAGATACAGAATGGGGACGGTCGGGTCAGGCACAACCAGCGCAGCCCCAGGCACTCTGCCATCCACCGAGTTCAGCTCGACACTATCTACAAAGACCAAATCACTCCCCGGCTTCTTCCCCTGAGGCATTTGCTTCAGACTCAAATTGTTCATCCCCGAGTCCTCAGATATACTGTCCATGATGGTCCGATTCGGGTGCTCGGGAGTGGCCCAGTCGAAGGCAAAACCATTCCAGTTGTAGGACCCAGCCTCACATCACTGAGATAGATTCGGGGAAGATAGCCTTGGCGGACGCTTTGAGGCTCGTTCATCAAATCAAGCATGATGATATCCCCATCTATCCGGTTGTTATCATACCTCTCCAGGATCATTGTGGAGAAGTGATCCAAAGGTGATCCATGGTCTATATATACGGAGAAACTGGCCAGTGTAGATAGTTCCACAGTATGCAATTCACATCGTTAATTCTTAGGACCAAGCACTATCGAGTCACAATTGTGATCTTTGTTGTTGATACAGGATATCATGTATCTAGTTAAATTAGATAAGGAAGTGGACCCACTTACTGGCGTGCCAGCCTTTCACAGGTCAGTCTTGCAAGCAGTATATTAAAACTGCTTGCAAGCCACTTCCACTTAACAATACATCGCACTTTTACCCATTTTTTTAGCCACCTGCCGGTGAAACCCTATCAGTTGTGTACCTTTTGGCTACACCGAACCGTTATTCAGAAGCAGCCTTCAACCTAGTATCCCTTTCAGAGGTTCTGATCAGGAGTTCGTCACAGCACCCCCAGTCGTAACTATGCCTCAAAAAATCCACTTTCTTAGCAGTTTATATGGAACAAAATGTTTCCTACATTTCTTCGAGCCGCCGAAGCCGATCCAGACTATGAATAATCATTTCTTGGATCTCCTCAACCTGTGGCTCCGGATCTTTCTTTAGGACCACTCTTCTACGCTTTGGAGCCCACTGCGAGGCTTGCTACGATGCAGCTATATCCTTCATCCTCGCAAACTTCTCGTTACCGCCCTCATAGACCCTTTTCTTGGTGTGAGGCTTTATAGCGCGAAAATCCTCCTTCAAGCGTGCTATTTTGTCCCTCAAAATGGCCCTTCCCGCATTGCCTTGATCAATTGCTTTCTCTACCTTCTTAAAGAGAGTCCTAACGGCATGATTTCCAGGTGTTGTGTGCCCTTGGATCTGTGCCATTGCCATACGGAGGTTTTGGCTCTTTTGAGGAGTCGTAAAAAGGGAAGAGGTTGTAATAGAAGCTCGTTCAGGGTAGGATCTCGCTCAGGGGGTGGAGGGGAATTTCCTACTATGGCTTGGGGGCCATCCAGTATTTTAGATGGATCTATCGGCCAAATTCCAGTCTTTTTGAAGCCGCTGAGTACGTCACGAGCGCTACAACCACGCGTAGAGGCGTCTTTATAGCAGAGGAGGAAGCGTTGCTTGTTGGCTGGCGCTGAAGCTCTGCAGTGAGCGAGAGACTTGGTTGCTTGCCTGAAGTAGTCTTTCGGCGGACCGAATACGCTTCGATCAAGACGCTGTGTCTTATGGGAGGTATGGGGAGGTAGCTCTATCCAGTTCTTGAAAACTGTAAGCATAAATTCTTCCGTCATATGGCTGCTGTGTTCGTCGAGGATAAGAAGTCGCCATTCTAAGGGGTTGGGGGGCTTTGTTTCCGGTATGTATATCTCTTTCAAAAATTTGAGGGCGATACAGGCGTTGCTCCAGCTTGTAGGAGAGTATTCGTACCCCCAATCATGAACATCTTCCATATCTTCGAACCTATCGGGGAACCATTGGTGTGACGAACCCCTGATCAGAACCTGTACAGAAAGGGGTTCTGGTCAACTAAGCTGAATAGGAGCTCATGGGAGCTGAAACTGACGTAACCAGTTCAGCTGGACATGGTACCATTTGCCACCAACCTTGTCACCATGTATAGATATAACGTTAATGGAGGTTCTCTGGCTTTGAAGGAACAAGAGGAGAGAGAAGAACAAGCAATACAATCACACAGTTGCAACCCCCATCATATTCACCTTCACAGAGTGCATCGAACTTCTGACAGTATCCCTTTCAGAGGGGTTCGTCACAATGACCAAGTGGTTGAAAATTCCCTCCTTCAGCGAGGATAGACTTGGCCATTCTGGTAATCCCAGCCGCTTCCTCGTTGAGGGCCCAGTTCACAAGAAGGCTCTCCTGTGATTTATAGAGCCGTCCGATTGATATTTTGCTTTCTGACTTCGAGGTGGCTCCGTGGAGTCCACCATGAAGGGTCGGCAGTGGGGGGTGGCTGGTTGTGGGGTCGGGACTATATCCTCCGTAGAAATTGGCTCTGTAAGTGTCTTACATCTCTTCCCAGGAAAGAAAATTTGTCCACCAGATTAATGATATATTGGCCCATGGTGACGGATAAAGCGGGAGGACGGTCTGGTATTTTGTGAGGTTGGACGAATCATATATTCCCACAAAGGCTGAGAGTGCTGCCCATGGCCCGCGAATGTTTTCGATATAGTATGCGGTATCGACCTCTCGTCGACCGGTCCATTGAAGCTTTTCAACTTTGGGAGTGGTGGTGGGTTGCTGGCAACATGCTGATTGCACCAAAAGCAAGTAGGGCTACAGGCAATTGAATTGCCCGTGGATCTCGAAAAAGCATCTTGTAATGCAGCGTCGAAAAGGGCCCAAGATCAGAAACACTTGGTGTGTAGAACAGACATCACCTCAGCATTGACAGCTGAGGGAGATCAAGTGCTTTTGTTATGATGGTCTACACTGATGCCCTCTTGACAGGCTGCGCCTCAAGCGCTATCATATGGCTGCCAATCGCCGACTGGTCAAAGAAATGTGGCAGCTCCGCAGCAGTTTGGCACCACAACCCAACCAAAGGTTGGCCTCCAAGAACAAATCTCATCATACCGAAACCCGTCCAGGCGTGGTTGCCAAGCAGCACAACAGTGTTTACACAAGTTCCATGCAACCCCTGAACCCCTGAATGACATTACACTGGAATGGAGCTGTAGTAGACCAACGCAAGCAGCAACTATAAAAAATAAATTTTAACTGAGTAACTGGAAGATAATGAAGCAAAAGAAAGTAAATATCCTCAAAGAGTCACATGATAATTCGTGATAGCCTTCCACAACGCAACACAAAAAAGGGGGTATATCCATCCAAAACTAAGAAAAACACCGCTACCAGACAACCACCCGCTCATGTCCAATCAATAAAATCTAATTGCCCGCATATATGCTAACTCCTGTCTTCAAGTGTGTCAAGGATAGCTATGTTTAACGAAGAGCAAGGAACAAAAAAACAAAGGAAACCGACAAAGGGAAAAACACCCCCTCCACGTCATTTCGCCCCGCCATCAAACATACCTTGGAGACTCATCACATTCCCATTATTTTTGCAACCCAAGCCGCAAAAGAACATCATACCCTCTTCATACTTGTCTCTCCCTCATTACCAAGCCTCCTTCGGCTTCGCCGGCGGCGGCCCCGGCTCACTATGCTGCACACTTCTCGCATCCTCACTAACATCAAACTCGGTCAGCACCACAATGCCCTTGTGATCCGCCTCCTTGTGCGTGCTCCTCGGACCCCCCGAAACATCCGTCTTCATGTTCTGCATCTTGATCTCATTGACAATCCGCTCCTCGCTCTCGGTAAACGTGACATTGGTCAAGATGTTTGAGCTGTTGCCGTTGCCCCGGCGGAACTGCGAGTGGGAATTCGACCCGCCGACGCCGCCGCCGCCGATGGACCGGAAGCCCTCGGGAGTCTTGTACTTGTTGTCGGTGGTGCGCTGGGAGGTGGAGCCGAAGAGGGGCTTGAGCCAGGACTTGAACAAGGGGAAGACCATGGGGAGGTTGGTGGTGACCACGGCGACGAAGGCCTCGCGGGTGCCCCAGGCGCCGGCGAGTTCGGCACCGTTGACGTCGTCCTGTTTGAGATGGAGGGTGAGTGAAGGGCAAGGTAAGGATGGAATAGGGAATGCTTACGGTTACAACAAATATGGTCTTTAAAGTCGCGCAGACAAGGACGAAGATTCCGGCGCTGAGGACGAGGGTGGAACCAATTTTCTCGACGAGGCGAAGGCGGGAGCCCCAGAGAAGCGGGAGAGGAATGATGATGAGGTAGATATCGGAGGTGATGTTGGCGGCAAAGGAAGCCCAGACGATGGGGCCGGCCACGGCGGGCTGGCAGCTGCTGCCTGGGTTGGGGTTGATTTGCCAGTATTTGTGGAAGGGCATGCAGCCGAGGAAGACGGCGAGGATGGAGGCGAGCCAGCCTGCGATAATGAGTGCAAATCCAGCGTGCACGCGCATGCGATAACGACGACCAAGGCCGTTCTAGGGTCGGGTAAGCTTGTGTGATGTAAGAGAACAAGAGGATGGGAGAAACATACAGTCAACCGGAGGTAGAAGAAAAGCATGGCCAGCTTAAGAATCAGCATCAAGGTCGAGTAGCAGGTCCAGCCCATCACCTGGACTTTGGAACCAACGACCCTCCTGTCCCATTCTGGATCACTAGGAAGTAGTAACATTCGTTGTTCATCTGTCATGCCATTGTTTGCCAAACCTTGGGCAAGATTGCCGATCTGATAGCCCAGGCTTGCTTGGATGGTGTAGAAAAGCTGTTCACAATGTTGGTGGTCAGCAGCGAACAATGCTCGGAGTTAGGCCCGATGGAACTTACAACTGCCACCCATACGAGGTAGTCATCTGCTTCGAAGTTTGAAAAGCCAACCTGGCCAAACCGAGAGTAGGTACGCAGAGCCGTAACGCATACACCTATCGAATAGAGCGTCCATAGTGTGATGTTGAAGGTGCGCGCAGCAGCCATCGCCGCCGCGATGGCCTCAGGGGATGGTAGACCCGCATCCGCCATCTGGTCTCGTTGTCAAGGAACCGGCGATTCGGCTATCGAGCAAAGCTGGGGAATCACGAAAAGTCCGGATGTTGAGACCCGAGAAAAAACAAAAATGGCGAAAAGACAAGAAGATCACAACTCAAAGGACATGGGACCCATCATGGATTTGTACATCAGGAAAAAGATTGACTACTATCTGTACATAGGAAGGATCAACAAGGGCTCGCGGCAGCTGAGGAACCTACCGGAAGCGAGCCTTTCTCTCATGAGAAAGGTGGATGAGTTTAAGGGGTGACGTGCATGCCCTTTGTTTGCTTTTTTACTTGGTGAAGATAGCTTTCTTATGCAGCTTTGGTGAGATGGAACTTCCCTGGAACAACGTCCGGTCATTCTGGCCGATAAGCCTCCCTCGGTGATGCAACCTCGCAACTCTGCTGGGACCAATGGCGGCAGTTGGGTGTGTCAACACTGGGCAAGAGTTGGCCTCCACCCATCTCCGTTGGTCTGATCGCCGAACGGCTGTGCACCGAACATCGTCCAGCTCAAAATGCTTAGCTGCATAGGTTAGCAGTCTTGGAATATTCAGGCCCCCACGTTGATGTCCACTGTTGCATTTTCAGGGGTTTCTTGCCAAATACTACGTTCCATCGCTAGTGTAGCTGAAGTCTCACGTTGCTCCGAGGGTTCAGGCGAGCATCAAGTTCAACATTAACTGATATCTAACGCGATATCAATTACCTATGTTCTGAAGAATCTCTCAAGCCGCCAACTGTATGTAGATGACCGCTGAGGCATTTCGCGTTCGCCATCGACCGATAATGTTCCAAACTGTTATCGATGCCCCGCCCTCATTACCGCATTATGCACGAGAAACACTGCGGTCGGCTTGCTCTACGAGCCGATGGTGGAGTTTCTATGCGGACGGTGTAGACTAAATGGGGCACTGAACCCGAATCCCGGAACATCCCTCGGCTCGGCTGGTGGGTTCGTGTTTAGCAATTTGAACTAGCCCCACACGTTTCCAAATGTGAAGTCTCGGTATGTCTGGCCCTCTATCGTCATCCACTCCATTCCCCTCTGAGGAGAGCTAACGTTGACTAACAGAACGCTCGGGTTTGCCAAACAGTTGGCGATAGCTTGGAAACTCCATGTGCCGGATCAAGTTCCACGAATAATGGAATTAACGCCGGGGTGTATGGTGCGATTTTACAATAGTGCTGTGGCCAGCAGAGATGAAAAGGGGAACGTGGCCTGCGGTAACTGCTTTCGTCTGGTGCCTCGCGGTCGAGGAACCATGGGGCGCATGAATGCAACAAGCTATTGGGTTCCAGAGGCTTGGGCCCAATAAACAAACAGTGATTGGACCCGACGGCCTGGACCGCCCGCCCGCACATATAACACCAGCCGGACCGCACATCTCGGTGAGGCTTCTGGCGTTGCCTTTTGCAGGGCAACACTCTCTGTTCCTCTCCACCCTTTATCTCTCCTCGGTCATCCCGTTAGGCCAGCCTCTCCTCCGGTCACCACCATGCTCTGGTTCAAGAGCACCCTCGTTGCCGCGGCCGCCTGGTCCATGGCCGCTGCCCAGGACCTTGAATTTGCCGAAACCCCCATCGAGTACGCCGTCGACACCCTTGCTCGTGCTCCGGGATGCAATCTCGGTGACTTTTGGCGTCTTGCCCGTACTCTCTCGGGACAAACCGAGATCTACTTCCCTGGCAGCGCCGAGTTCGACGAAGCTACCACGAGATGGTCCAATGTTGGTGCCCCCATCGCCAACATTACCGTGGTTCCAGCCGTTGAGAGTGATGTTATGAAAGTTGTAAGTATTTCTTCATCATTTCTGCATGTCTGGATGCTAACAGCACTACAGGTCCGTATTGCCAACAACTGCAACATCCCCTTCTTGGCTTACAACGGACGCCATGGAGCTCTCACTACTCTTGGCCAGATGTCTTGGGGTATTGCCATCGACCTCAGGGCCTTGAGCGGCGTTACTATCAGCGCTGACGGTCAAACTGCCACCGTCAAGGGCGGCACCAACTCCAAGGTCCTCATCGATACCCTCTGGGCTGCTGGCAAACAGGCCGTTACTGGCACCTGTGAGTGCGTCAGCTACATGGGCCCCGCCCTCGGCGGTGGTCATGGCTGGCTCCAGGGCCACCACGGCTTGATCGCTGATCAGTGGGTGTCTGCCAAGATCGTCACTTCCGACGGCCAGCTCCGCACCATCAACTCCAACTCGGACCTCTGGTGGGCTGTCAAGGGTGCCGGCCACAACTTCGGTATTGTCACCTCAGTCACCATTAAGATCTTCCCCGTTGTCAACACCAATTGGGCCATCACTACCCTGATGTACACTGGTGACAAGGTTCAGGCTCTCTACCAGGCCGCCAACGACTACCTTCTCCAGAACGGCACCCAGCCTGTTGATATCATCAACTGGTCCTACTGGATGAACATTCCTCCCATTGATCCCACGGGGCCCGTCATTGAGTTTTACATCATCCAGGAGGGCGTCACTGCTGTTGACACCGCCTACACCGCCCCCTTCATTTCTCTCGGCCCCATCTCTGTCACCAACAACACTGGCACTTACAAAGATGTCTCCAGCTGGGTGGGCATCTCCCTTGATGGACCCCCATGTCAGAAGACCGGTGCTGCCAACCCCCGCTTCCCTCTCTACCTTGAGCAGTACAACCCCTCTGCCATGGCCACCTTGTACGGGGCTTTCAAGGACGGAACCAACTCCTCTTCCCCCTTCGCCAACTCTCTCTTCATGTTTGAGGGTTACTCCATGCAGGGTGTCAAGGCTATTGACTCTGCTTCGACCGCGTATGCCTTCCGTGAGGACAACTTGCTCACTGCTCCTCTGGTTCAGTACACTCCCGGCAGCGCTGCCCTCGATGCCCAGGCTCAGGCTTTCGGCAACCAGCTCCGTGACATCCTGCATGCTGGCAGCGGCAGGAGCCAGAAGCACACTTACGTCAACTATGCTTATGGTGACGAGACTAAGCAGGAGATGTACGGCCACGAGAGCTGGAGATCTGCCAAGCTTACTACGCTGAAGGACAAATATGACCAGCGGAGAGTTTTCAACTTTTATGCCCCTGTGGCTTAAACGATTGAAGAGGGGAGGGGGTATATTGAGCTTGTTCTCACCTTTACGACAAGGTCGGGCAAGTGTTTCTTTTTGGGTTCATAAATACCTTAAGTAATGTCATGTAAATACATCATCATAGCGTTTTTGTCATGGGCACACAACCGTCAATATTCTATTCATCGTATCTCTTGAGGTCTAGCTTTGACCTTGTTTCCAATAGTAACAACTTGCAGTTCTCCACCTAGCTCTTCGCACAGCCGTTTTTTACATCATGATCGTGGTATGTTTGAGGTGAAAGAGCATTTTGCCCTCTCCGACTCTCATTCCCCACTCGCGTTCGCCTTAACACCCCCCACCAGTCACAGCTTTCCATCTCGTCACCTCAAGCTTTCCATTTTCGCCCGTCTCCCCACTCACCACGAGGTTATCTCCTCCACGTAGTCCACTCTCCCACATGGCACCCCCATCCCACATTCCGCACCTTTCCACATGGCAATCATGGCATTTATCTTGATAATCTCGCTTTAACTCGACATCATCCACCGGAGCAAACTCTGATCATCACCAAGAGAAAAAAGAACCCACCAAGCACGTAATGCTAGCGATCAGCGGGGACTAACGAGAAGTCCCACTAACGCCGATTCATCTTAACTCTCCTGTATAGAAGACAGGACGAATGCGGCCTTGCAAACACTCGCGGCACTCTTCCAAGAAAGGTCAAGGAGGGCGACGATCCCCATTCTACGTCACGCCATACCGCAGTGTTTTGTATTGACGACTGCCCACCCGCTCCAATTACAGCGAGAATCCGTCAGCACGTGGTAGAACATCCGGGGGTTGATAGAGACACAAGGGGGAAGAAAGCTTAGACAGGTCGGGATGGGGTTAGGGTTGAGAAGCTGCCACTGAACTCTTTTAACAGGGGACACTTGTCTTTTTGGAGACATCACGATGATAATTCGGAAGATGGGAAGTAAAAAAGCGAGAATGGTCAAAGAAGATGAATTCTGACATGTCAAAAGATGTCGTGAAAGGAATGACCCCCAAGCAAGCGTAACCTTGCTTCATCATGATGACTTTGGCACTGGTCTTTCCTTTTTGCTTATGCTCAATTAATTCAAAAAGCGATATAAAACATAGATCTGAATGGTCTCTTCAACAAATTTGAAGGGCAATTGGTCTAGGGGTATGATTTTCGCTTCGCATTCAGCAATTGATACGCTTTGTGAAAGGTCATGGGTTCAATTCCCATATTGTCCACTCTTTTTAAACTTTTTGTGTTCCCCACCGCCCCCACGTGCCCCCCCCCCCCTTTTCACTAAGTAGTACGCGGCTTTCATCTCGAGCCGTTTTCGCTCGTTGTACGCTTCAAACCGCACGAGGAAGTTCCGAGCAGGCTTCCATAATCTTCCCGGGATGTCCTCCACATCGCCCTTGCGCTGAAATCCGTCCGCGTAATGTTTCCGAGGTCGTACTAAACGATTGTCTTGCTGATCACGACATCGCCAAGGAGAACCCCATCACCTGTGCCCAGAACAGGTATACCTCCACAGATGCCCGTCACGAGGACCAGGTCCAGCTGAAAGCTAGATCGGAGGCCGGCGGCAGCAACGTTCCCGATATTGGAGAGGAGGACGACAATAACGTTCGAGCTTCCGATGCGGCCGGTGCAACGAAAAGGCAACTCAACTGGCGCTTTTCCGAAGGGATTAACTGGTTCGTCCCAAAACTGGTCGACAAGCAGGAACACTGCATCGAATTCGACCGCCAACGCACAAATGATCGCAATCCTGAAGTCGCTGCGCGAAGATGGTCGCATTGAAATACTTGGACCTGCTGTGCCACCCAAGATCCCCAGACCTTGTCTTGTTCCGTGGCCACGTCGGAGGTGTGTTGGCTTTGATCGATGCAACGGTTGGCTATCGTCATGGAGGTCGTCCTCGAGACTAGTACGGAGCTGTTTTGTTTTGGAAACTGAAAGCTGTACCATGACCTCGAGTCTACAAACAATTTGTTCAAAAACTGCTGCTCTCACCAGGTCACGGGCGTTCGGACTCGCCTCCAAGTTCTCTTTATCTGCAACCCTTAGCTGTAAACACCCATGAACGGTCTCGTAATACATGTCGGTGATTTCCCTGGCAGCCTTGAGTTTCCCGAAGTATCCCGAGAACTGTCCCCATTGAGCGTGATTACGTGCAGAATTATGAGAATCAATGTCGATCAATATCCTTTCACCAGTGTGAATCTCAAGTTAGAGTTTAGCAAATGACCGGAGAATCGAGTTGCCAATCTCGACCACCTGATGCGACTTCACACTCATCTAGCCTGTTGCCTTTGCTCTCAATAACATGTAGGCGGGTTCGATGTGTATGTTATTTTCAGAAGACTGGGGAAAGCTAATACTATGTGACAAGGACTGGAGTTCAGGGCTTGGAACAACATAGGTTCAATTCATTTTAATAATTTTCAGTGGCCTTAAGATCCTTGATGAGAAATCTTTTGTCCCACTGCTCTACTCTTCTGCTCATGTATTTATCTCTCTCAAAGTGGTCCGTGCTTGTAATGACCTTAGGTATCTGCCAAGTCCAGACATCCCTCTGATTATACATGAGCCAATAATGCCTCTACAGTGGAACACTTCCTCTTCCGGTGCAAGAAATGGACGGTGTACTGAGTAGAGATGCTCCAGTGCACAACAACCCACAGAGGCAATATTTCCTTCTATCTAGGAGGGAAATCGCCATCGGATAACGAAGACTGGACTCCGGACGTCAAGGCCGTTCGGGCAACGATTCGGCTCGCAATGACCACGGGCCGACTTGACGCGAACCAACCGCAGGCCGACTAAAATACCTAACTAGCCAACCACCACTCTCCACCGACCCTACACCTATCACCTCGTGCCACGGATAGTAGGTATCGCTTCAGCCGCGGAAGATAGGACGTTGAACACTTGAAAACCCGACTTCAAGCCAGCCTACTAACAATCCTATTAGCCTACGAGAATCCGTAGAGAAATGGTAAAAACAGAGTGTATAAGTTAGAATGGACTTTGCATGGGCTTTAAGGAAATCAGGACACATCTTGGGGAATGTATTCTTCAATCAATATTGGTTGTGATCCAGGCCAGGGTGGCTGACGTGTGACATACTGTCTGGCAGCCACGAGAAGTCTATTTTGCCTCGTAAAACTCCAGCAGACATCTGGACAAGGTGAGAGCAAGTGATGCTTTTTGTCGTGAGCTGACGACTTGAGTTATTGTTCCGTCAAAGTATTGCTGAGCAAAAGCAGTCACACTTCGGAATAGTCCGCAGTCTAAAAGTTGACCGAGCGTTTCGTTGATCAAATCATTAAGCGGTGGGGTAGTCGGCGCGACTTCGTCTGAGACATCAAAGACCTGTTCTTGCTTCACCAGAAGGGCAAGTCTCCGCCCTTTCTGCAGTGACTGCTGTATTAAAGTACAGACGATGAATGTGTCAGCGGGTGGAGATCCATGACTGCTTCAATGTTAGCTTGATTTTGAGACGGAATTGTGTTTTGAGAGGGCAGCCTGTTGGAGACGGATGATGAGTCTAATGATGAACGTGGCTGCCCAAGTTGTAGGTCCAGAAACTCTTTCCATTCCGTCACTGCCGCGTAACCAGCCCAATTCTCGAGCTCTGGTGCAACAAATAGGGACGGCACTGAATCAGTTACTTCGACAAGATTAAACTGTGTTGCCAACTGTGACGACGATGCTAGAAACGATATCATTGCGCTCCATCGTGTATATTGCCCAGCAAGTGATGGCGTGAGGGTGCCAGCTCTGTGTCGATAGTTTTCGACTCATCCAGTTATAAAATAGTATCTTCGCGATTCACTATGGGATCCAAAGCCTTCAACAGGTTGTATGCCATCTCATCCATCAACCCACTTTCATCTTCGGATAGACTGTTGACTGGGGCGGGAACGGCAAGTGTCTGGCGTAATTTGATCTCCAATTTGGAGGTTCGCGTTATGTGATGTACGTGGTGTAGTGGCAAGCCTTCAGATATTCTCTCTGCTGTATGAGAGTCGTCCGTTTAAGTGAAAGGACAATTCCTGGAGGCCATTCCAGAGATGCGAATGACTTGGAGGTAGCAAGGAAGTTTGTGTAGGCTATGGTGTCAAATCTTCAATTAATAATTTCTCTTTAGCTGACCTCGAGAGTTTTCCTTTTAGATACCTTGACGACAGAAAGAACTCGTGGAGCGTTTTCGCAAAGCGCGATTGAGTAGATGGCATAGTTATTCTGTGCCCAAATCATACAGGCAGGTTGAATGAGCGGGGAGTCGCTGAGAAGTCCCCAGGTTGTTGCTGATTCAGCTTTCCATGGGCCCACTTTCTTGTTGCCCCTCACAATGGACCTTCCCCAAAATCTTCGGTACTTGAAGCCTCAATGATTCTCCCTAATCCCACTATCGTTGGTTGAGGTTAGAAAGCAGAACGCCATCGCACGCTTACCCGGCGACATGGATTCTTCACCCGACACAACTTATGATGAACCAATATTCGAACTCGCTATGGACTGCGAGAAACGTCTTACACAGGACATTGGAGACCTGGAGCGCGGTGGCGACAAAGTTGGCACTGCACTACTTATAGAGCTCAGTTATCAATTTCAGACTTGGGCAGCATTTGCTGGAGTCTTTGCGGAGCCAAGGATTACGCTCGATCGCAGACTTCGACGCCACCCTGAGCTGCAAAATCAGATGTTGCAACTGCTGGACATCATGCAGCTGAATTTAATTTACCGTGGGTTTCCTTTGCGAAACGAGCAACGCAATTTCACTGATGATACTATCAGTTTTTGAGCCTATCAAGCCATCTTCTCGCCAACCTTAGACGGTTAATCGGGAATGTTTGGAGGCAATCGAAGACGCCATCAATCACCCCAGCCATCTCGCTGGTGCTATACGAAGGTCACCAGCGACCAGTCATTCTGCCAAGGCCAGACAACTTTCTAGAACAGTAAACTCGTCCAAGTTTGAACAGTCGGCTTCCTCGGCGCTTCGGTCGCTGTATCCTCAAGCAAAGGAGGAGCTTCGACAACATGTGATACGATCGATGGCCGATACTTACATAATGTTTGTTCATAGACGAACTCGGAGAGGGGACCTCCGGGCTCGTCGAGATGATTCAACGCCTGAACTATCCGAGGCTCGAATGGCAAATGCACCAATTCCAGGTGGTCGGATGGACAGGCAAAACCAGAAAGTCAGTCCGACGACACACCAACCCATGTCGAAAAGTCAAACATCTCCTCATACACCCAAGCCTCAAAGTCATACGGTGACCTCGGTAGACAGCAAGAAGGTGCAGACAAAACTCAAACGCCTTGGGTCCCATTAGCCGCACGCGGCGCAAAATCAATTTTGAGCAATCAGGCCAGTTACCCTAAGCCGGAACTGAACAGTTCTGAATGCAAGTGGTGATTTAGTCCGCTTTCTGGGAATGACTTCACAAACCCAACTTCGATTCAACCGAAGCCGACATATCAACGAGGATCACGAGCCGTTTATTTGCCTTTCTGAAAAGTGCTTCGGCTCAATGACAAGATTCGCAAGCTCCACCGAATGGCTCCATCACATGTTTACAGTACATGGTTCAAACTGGCAACGAGAAATTCATCAGCCATAGGCATGGGGCTGTCGTTTATGCAACGAGACTGGGGCAATCTTTGCAGATCCCAACAGTCTGAACGTCCATTTATTGGATCATCATCACTCCGTTTTCACAGAAGCCCAGATACACGCTATTGTTCGACAAAGTCAGCGGCAGTTTCCCCGACCACGCGGGGAATGTCCCCTGTGTTGCTTGCCCATTGAAGAAAAGGACGGCCAATCTAAACCTTCAGTCAGGTCCATTCACACTAAGCAGCGATCGAAGGTCGAGGGCTTGCATACGGGACCCGAAACCCAGTCGGAAAGATGGTTCAAGACAGGTCCTGACGTAATCTCCAGTGCAGCCCTGAATGCCGAAGTCATGGAAACTCACATTGCAATGCATCTCCGGAACATAATGCTTCTTTCTATGTGTTTGATATCGATTGATTAGGAAACACCAGAACGTGGTCGTGCAATGGACACCTACAAGTCAGCCACCACCTCTCAGGCTGATACAAATCCGGAGAAGTCAAGCCAGCATGGGGCAGCAAGAAGTGAGGCGAATTCAAACTCCCCGAGCCTGGGTATGAGTTCGATTAGAAACATAACGTTACAATTAGTCTTTGGCCCTATAGATTCGAATAGTATATTAACCATGTAATTCCAAAGACTTAATTACCCGTTTCAATCCCAAATTCTCCCTGGCCCTGCAGCATGCAGAATTTCTGGCGTATTTGATGTTGATCAAAATATATCCATTTAGAGGAAGCTTTGGGTTTGATCAGCTGGCGAGCACTAAGTCTGCCAATGAAAATATAAGCACTAGGTGTCACGATCTAGGGATAATTATGGGCCTTAGGAAGCAGAGAGCCAGTAAAGCTCAGGAGCGCTCACATCCTGTCATCAGGAACTAATCGGGAGTGAACCGAGGGACCCGGGTGGATCACACGGTCCTCGGTCCCTGAATAGCCAATTAGGAGAGGACCGTGGACCGGTGAGTTTGGAACGGTCCTCGGTCCTGCGATGTATATATACGGAGGAACTGGCCAGTGCAGATAATTCCGAAGTATGCAATTCACATTGTGAGTTCTTAGGACCAAGCACTTGCGAGACAATCGGTGATCTTTGTTGTGTACCTTTTGGCTACACCGAAACGCTATTCAGAAGCAGCCTTCAACCCAGTATCCCTTTCAGAGGTTCTGATCAGGGGTTCGTCACATTAGGCTATCTCTAAGCTACATCGAGTATCAGGTTCTGGCTCCCATATGGGACGAATGATCACAGATTTAGCCTGCCATGTAACCTACCCCACGACTTCACAGTTCCACATTCGCTTTGGCTTCGAAACATCCCAAAATAGGATAGGTTCTGCCACGGGGGTAGGGACAAGGGCTAGTAGTCCGAGGGGAAAGTCCGACTTCCGAAACGGGAATTATGTGCCTGCCTTAATCCATTATACATCAAGCCAGGTACTGTTCAAGGCCTATCCTCGGAAATACCTAAACCTTGCGTTATTCACACACAAGTGGTGATTACCACAAACACAAGAAGTACTACAAACACAACGGTCAAACTTCAACGCCTTGACTAACATCAGCCTTCAAATCTCCGGCCCCTGACAGACTACGAGGCGGTTAAATGCGGGGAAATCTGACTAATTCCTTAGGGCTGATTATTGATGTCTTATTCTCTATTCGGTGCGATGCTGTTGCCTGTGCTTCAGGTGCATCGTAACCCCGCTGTATTGCCACCAGACCGTGGTGGGCTTTCCTCCAGTTCCTTCGACAACCACGCCTGACTTTCGAAGGGTACTTACTGTGGTCAACATCTCCTACGGAGGTGCTCTGTTTCTTGCAATTACAAATTCCATGTACTGGTCATGATTGGAACTTGGCACCACCTAACTTTACAAAGCTCTTGTTTCTCATACCCGAGGCGGTCTGGAAGTCGCATTCTTCTCTGCTGGTTTCGGTGAGCCGGACCCCGGCATCTAACCCCCACATATTTCAAGAACTGGGAAAGCTACAATCCAGTGGCGTACAACGATTGCCAATATGCAAGGCTCGAAATAGTAAGGCCCAACATGCTACCCCTTAGCCCTGCCTTGTGCACAGGCAGGGACTCGGAAGGCGGCTCACAGTACGGACGGCAGGGGACGAAAGCCACTGGTGTTGTCAACAAATCTTGTGGAATACTCCCATGTCAATCGAAAGCTTACTTTAAGAGTTGGCAAGAAAGGAACCTAGGATAGAGCCAGGTACTTACAGTAAAAGGCATGAAGGCTCACAATGATCACATTCAGTTGACAGCCTGAATGTTTTTCTGCGGCTCTGTTGTCATCGCAGATGCAATATAGCCCTGCACTAATACCTACCTTGTGCATGACAGCATGGTCGTATAACTCTGCCAATCGGATGAGAAACCCCAACCCTCAACCACCATCTGGTCTGGCCCATGTTTCAACAATCCTCTACCAAACATACTCCCAGCTCGGGTCTGGTCAGTGCAATGTCTCTCCAACCTGCAGTCTGCCTATCTATGAGAGGCCTCGTTGGCTGCCAAAGACCCCTATTCACTATTCACCGATCCTGGAATAGCCTCATCATTTCATGCACACTCCTTACCTAGTTCCCTTCCTCAGGCATTAGTCAAGCTCCTACCCAAACAAACACCCTTCTTGCCAATCGTCGACATGATCACAAGACGAAAGGGACTACGGGGTCAACTCTGACACCGACAGAAGCTCAACAAAAAGCTTCGGTCGAAAACGGTCACGGAGGTTTGAAGTGGCGAAAGCTCATTTATAAAAGCCACAAGGTATCCTCCAACATTTCAGCCTGAATCTTCACCACCACCACACTCACACATCTTCTTCACTCAATCTCAAACATCTCTTTAAAAACCTTTGAGCACCGCACTTCTTCTCTCACTATCATCAAAATGAAGTTCACCATCGCCACCGTCGCCCTTAGCTTCTTCGGCCTCGCCTCTGCCGCTCCCGCTGAGGGCAACATTGTTGCCAAGCAGGCCCACGGAGCCACCAGCGCTCAGGTCACCAACTTCTCCGTTTCCTGCGGTGCCTCTTCATGCTCGTAAGTTAAAGCCCTCCTTAGCTCAGCCCTGATTCACATCTAACAAATCTCCAGCTACACCGCCCGCGCTGTCATCCTCCCCGAGAACGTGGCCGTCACCTTCACCCACACCACCACCGGCTCGACCATCCCCACCAACACTGGCTTCTTCACCAGCAGCGACCCTGCCGTCTTTTTGCGCATCAACAAGGCCCTCAGCGACTACCGCATTGTCCTGAGCGACGCCCACGTTGTCGGCTCCAGCGTCAACTTGGCGCGTTTGAGCCCCGGCTCGGAGTGGACCGCCAGCTCCTACACTGGACCTTCTTCTTTCACTCTTTTGTAAACCTTCAGCGTGTCTCTTTGAACGGTGGTTGGTATGAGGAGGGAAGGAGGAGGGAAGGAGGATAAAGGATGGCGGTTATGAGCGAAGGAGAAATGATAAGAAACAGAAAACCCACTGTCGAGGCTGGATACATTGAGTAACTTTACAGTATCTTATGGCTTAGATATGGCAAAGTAATGGACTATCATGGGCAGCTTCTTTTCTTGCCACTCTCACGCCTGTGATATTTGTCTTGAATGTCTGTCTGCAGTTTAAAAAAACGAGGAGTTGTGATGGGGGTGGTATAGGCCCATCCCACAGTGCTGGTATGGCTAGTCTATTTACACGGTATTCTCTCAGTGACAGCACATGTCCTATTCATCCTACCAGGTCACGGTTTAACCGACCACTTCCCACGGTCTGGTAACATGATCTCTGCATCAGCCACTAATGGTTGATGAACCTCTTGATATGCTCCAGTTGTTGGAGGTAGTCAATGAAAAGTCGGGCGAAGCGACAGCTGCAAATACCACTTGTTTATTTATCTAACCCTGCAAAAGAGGTAGAAGAAAGGAAGCAGATCCAACAGCTGCATACACCTTAGGAGAAGCCCACCCCCCAGCCACTCGCATTTGCTGCAGCACTCCAGTAGTTGCTGGGAGTGCGCCATAACAACTCACTCTATCACATAATATCATTCGAGGGATGAGTGTCACTTTACTAAACACATAACTAAGGTATAGATATCAGCTGCCTCGCCGTGTAAGATCGGAGACCGGAGATCAGAATGGATTTCGCATGGGATATTTGTTTAGGCCTGTACTACAGAAAATGAGTTGCCCTCAGCACAAGCCATTCTAGAACAACGGCATTTTATGAGTCCTCCGCCAGTGCTCCAAATCGAAAGCGCCCCACTGGAAGACTAAACCCTTGACAAGCTTGTCCTCGCCCAGGTGGATGCGGCAGTCAGCAACCTCGTACGACGACGTATCATACCGCTGAAGTCACAGGTATTGAGCTATGGTATTGGCTTGCCACGCCTTGCCATTGATGCGACCTTGGGCGCCCTCGTTGGGCAGAAGGGTTGGGTATATGCCATTCCACATCTTCATCTCAAAGCCCTGGATCCATGCATCCTGAACCTGGGGTAAGTCATCCAGCATTGCCGCTACTATCAGCACTTGGGGATCCATCAAGGTCCCGCACAGGAAGAAAGTGCATGGTTCAAAATCTTGGTCGTCTTGTGGGTCTGGTGCGGAGGCTTTTGGCTGTTGAGGCAACTCTGGTTCGTCGTAGACAAGAATCAGGCCCAAGTTGATAGCTTCGACCAACTTTCTTTTGTCTTCCAACCTTCGCTGGTTCGCCGTCAAAGGTCGTTCATCCAAAGGCACCTCTGATATCGTTAATGCTGCTGCTTGCCGACGCTGCCCCAAAGCGGAAGAGAGCTCATCTTATACAGCAGAGAGTAGCGCCGGACTGTCGGCGGCATTTTCGGTGCTCTTCTGATCAGTGACGCCCATGTCAGTCATGTAGACCCAGTTTCGATAACACATGTTTTTGATGATTCGCAATCCTCGAAGTCTGTGAAGACGGCAAATTGGCGAATTCGTGTCTGCAAACGAAAGAAACTTGACAAGGCGGGAAAGCACCCCTCAAAGACAATATAAATGCGTTGGCTACGTCCTGTGTGGGGCTAAGTTAAGTATGTAGGTGAGCGCCGGCAATGATTGCATTCAGGTGACGATTGCGGCTGAAATGAGCATTTTCCTCATCAAGGTAAGTTGAGAGATGAGCCAGATGCTCACGGTATAATGATGTATTTTGACTATTTTCTGAACTAAAAATTGATAAATAGATAGGAAAATGGGCTGTTGCGTGCCGCTCAAGAAATTACCAAATTTGGACGTTGAAGCCAGCCCCAGTTCCCCTGAATTACCCTTGCCTAGCATATAAAGTCATTGTATCCTACTACACTGTAGATCCAATCTGGGATGGCGGAGACGTAGCCATCACCGCGCATGTCACTTCTTCCTGGGCCCTGGAACTTCCGCACAGTATCACTAACACCCAAAAACAGCTACATTGTGTCAGAAAGAAAGGGATTTTACTAGCAAGGAGTTCATCCTTCAGTTGGCGGTGGCCATGTGGCAGAATGAATCCTGCAGAAAGGTCTATAAAAGAGAGCAGGAACAGAGAGAAGAACAAGCAATACAATCACACAGTGGCGACCCCCATAATATGGACCCTCATAGAGTGCATCGTGTTATCTAACACATTGAAGTCTTCGGTACCCTCATCGTAGCCTGCACACCCTCCCTCCCGGGGTCTCTGGAGCAACATCCTCACTCAGGCCTCCATCTACTCATCCCTCTGCTCCCGCATCCTCGGCTCCCGCTCCCGGAGAACCGATGACACGAACGGCAGTGACATGATCTACACTGGAAGAACGTATCCGCCACCGACGTTTCAGCAAGAGTCACAGTCCAAGACTTCCTTCCGAACTGGATCGTAGAGGGAGCTTGTGGGAGAGGAGGAGGATGGGATGGACGAGTATCCACTGAAGACAATTCAAAAGACCATGAGCGTCAGCGTGAGTTCGGCAGAGAACGGACAGGTTGTCGGAGACGGCGAAACCGGAAGAAAGAAGAGCAATAGGGGGTGGGAAGAGCTTGGAGAAGGGAACCATGAGAGCAGTGTCAAGGTGGCTGCAAGCGGTGGTAACTGGTGGGATAGTCGTTTTGTGAATGGTGCCAACATAGACCTCTGGCGAATCTCTTATGGTTTGAGTCCAGATAGCACATTCTACAAGAGTTAATCGAACTCGAAATCAACGCATGATGTCACGGCACCAAACTAACCTCAAGGGATGGCGGCTTAGTCACATGGCAGAATAGGGCTCAGGGCGCTTGGACCACATGCATACACATTTAGGCCTCTAGTTCAGAGAGAACTTCGCTCCTCTTTCTCTCTCCTTCGTGCAATAACAAGAAACCTTACCTAGTTCTTGGTTGGCACTGTGACACATGATAGCCATCTACCCCAAACCGTTTGAAATATTACTGGCGAAAATTGTTAGCATGTTCATTGGAATAGCAATCAGCGTTGAAAACAGTTGAAATACCTCTTGCTTCTCTTATGACATCTTTACCATCGTTGAAATGAGGGTTTCATCATTGATACATATCGTTGCCTTCACTTGTGTTGAATAGACAGTGAGAGGCCCACTGTTAAGGAATTAATATCTTGGCTGGTCAGGAGAGCCTGTGCTACTTGGCCCTCTTCCTTCCGATAACCAACGAATTGACCAAGCTTGCACCCCATATTATTGTTTGACAACTTGTAGTGCCGGTCATTTTTTCTGCCATGTAGATGGCTCGATACCCTTCCCTCAGGGGAACCTGGATGATTGAAAGTCGTCTTTTGAGTCTGTTGTGGTCCAGGTCATTTGTGGAAATTAGATGATGCATGCTAGTCCCGGTAGACTGGGTCGTCCTTTCGTTCAGCTCGGCTTCGGAGTCCGCACTGAACAACACCAAGCCGTTTTTGGTAATCCACCCCGGGGTTAGCCTGCACTATTGTTATTTTTGACAATAGTGTTCCTTCCCACCAGGATTCTAGATTCAGCTGGTGTGGCATGGGAATTGAGCTGGATGGGCAATAAACAGAAGCCATCCCATAATTTTTGCATTTGAACCTGCCTTCTTGCTTTCAGTTTCCTCTACAAACAAGGCGTAAGAAAAAGAACAATGACGTACACTCGTTTGAGCCTGCGGGCTGCCACTCTTTTCGCTCTCATTGCCATTGGCGAAGTTTCAGCTTATCAGAATGCAAATGGCGGCGCCCTCAGGAAACACCGAAGACGGGGCCGTTGCAGCCCACCACATACCTTATCGTCCTCCGTCCCATCGGTGGTAACCTCCACCTCGACGTTCGAAACTATCGTCATCCCAACCTTCCCTTCTGAGTCGCTGTCAACTACGGAGTCCTCTATTGCACTTGAGGAACCAATATCAACAGAGTCGTTATCAACAACAGAGTCAACCACGGAGTCTATAGCAGAGACAACCACAGAGTCAATCACGGAGCCGACGGTGGAGACAACTACCGAGTCTACCGCGGAGTCAACCACAGAGCCGACAACAGAGCCCACCACTGAACCTACCACGGAGCCTACCACAGAGCCAACAACAGAGTTCCCCATGCCCAGCACCACCGAAGCACCAACTTCAACCTCAGAACTCTTCACTACCACCTCTGCTCCCCCATGCGAGCCCACCATCGCAACCTGGGCCCCAGAGCTATGCTGGCGATCCATCCCAGCCCGTTGCAGCAGCATGACCATCGCAACCCTCCCCACAGCTTCCGTGACAGCCCATATCAACGCCTGCAACACCGGCCTCCGCGGCTACGACGCCCAGCTCGTCCCCGAAGTCTCCAACTGCTTCACCAGCATCGGCCAACCCGACTTTAACCCCTCCAGCGCCTACACTTGCATCTCCAACGCGCCCATCATCTGCCAAACAACCTCAGCCTGCGCCCCAGCCGCCACCTCAGCCCCTCTCATCCCCGCCTTCGACAACCCCAGCTTTGAATCCGACACCCTCGGCTCCTGGAACGAAATCCCCCCTGCAACAACAGGAAACTTCCTCACTTCGATCAGCACCGAGCAAAGCCGAAGTGGCTCCCACAGTCTCAAGATGGTCTACAATAATATTGCTGACGATTTCATTGCCTGGGAGCACAGAGTCAAGTTTGAACCCGGGGCGAGATATGAGTTTTCGTTTTGGTACTACCATCTCGTCCAGCACCGCGGGACTTTGTCGCTCAGGGTCGAGTACCCCGGCACGAGCCTGCCCTTGGTGATTCAGATGGCGAATCAGGGGACGGGGAGGTGGATCAACCAGAAATTTACATTGACACCGACCACGTCGTTTGGGACGTTAAGTGTGACGTATCTGGCCACGAAGGGGACTACCGGTGGCGACACCATTTACATTGATGATGTTACTCTTACCAAGCTTTAGGTCACTGGTAGGCTGACGCGTGATGTTTGGGAGGTGGATGAAAGAGCTTGGCTTGTACATTTTTTTCTAGATACCTTCTAGACTTGTTAATACATTGCTTCCTTTCTCTTTGGACATGACATCAAAACCACCAACCCATTTTTATGACACAGAGTTCTCTGCTTTGAGGGCGGAGTTCAACACCCAAGAATGGATATCGCCATGATCACGGCTTTACCAGTATACTAAATATATCCACGCGAAATGGCAGCAGGCTAACAATCCTTTTTTAAAATCGTGCCTTTATACTGTTTCACTACCTTTCACCTATTAATTCCCGAAAACGTGACATTACCTAGAGAACGTCTTAGAGTAAAGCTCACTTCGTCTGGTTCAAAGTACACGTTGTTTGAAAACAGTAGAGGAGCAACGAGGAAAGTAAAAGAAAACTGGATGCACCGAAGATAGGTAGCGTGCGTGATAAGCGAGCGCCACGCTTTCAATGCGACCTTACCCTCCACCTTCAACATTCCATTTCTCAACCGAAAATTATGGCTTCTACCTCTAACGAAGCCAGAGTAATTCTGGCCGCTGAAGCTATAAAAAACAGCAAAAACCTAAGCAAACAAGCCGCAGCGAAGATCCACAAGATTGATGATAGAACTATTCGCCGTCGACTTGCCGGTACACCAGCACGACGCGATACTACAGCCAACTCGCGCAGACTTACGGATTTAGAAGAGCAAACGATTGTTCAATATGTAACTGAGCTTTGTGCACGTGCATTCCATCCTCGGCCCTGTTACCGTGGAAGATGTGGCCAACCAATTGCTACGTGTGACGATCCCCTGTCCAGAACCTCTGAAAGAGATACCGGTTGAAGGCGAACTTCTAGATAATGGATCGGTGCAGCTAAACAGTGCACAACAAGATGTCTCAATGTAAACACAAGATACCGTGAATACAAACTGTAATCATTGCATACTACGGAACTATCTACAAGCTATCTAGTTCCTCCGTATATATAGACCGTGAACCCCTAAGTACCCCCGTATCTGGATCACTCCCGATCACTAGTGACCCGTGGTAATCTCTGGAGCTCACCATGCTTACCAGGCGATCGTGGTGATCTGGCTCACCTTGCCAAGTAGTGAGCCTTGTCTGACCCTGCAGCCCTGCAGTCGTGTTCCCTTCCTCCGATTGGAAGACACGGTCAGCTGCAGTCTTCATCCGGTCGTGCTATATGGTTGGTTCGTGACACTACGTAAACGTGACGCGCCCCCTGTCAGCAGATGCCGGGCTCACAACTTCGTCAAACGACAGCCAGAACTTCGGACGCGTTTTATGCGTAAATACGACTACCAGAGGGCCAAATGCGAAGATCCCAAGGCTATTTGTGAGTGGTTTGCGCTTTTGCACAACAGTGAGGTCAAGTATGGCATCCTTGACGAAGATTGGTACAATTTCGACGAGACTAGCTTTATGATGGGCGTTATCATCCCCACCATGGTAGTTACTACCTCGGATGGCCGTGGCAGGGCCAAACAAGTCCAGCCTGTCAATCGTGACTGGGTTACAGTTATCCAAGGTGTAAATGTTCAAGGCTGGGCCACCCCACCATTCATCATCTTGGCTGGGCAATATCATCTTGCTAACTGGTATCAAGAGTGCAACTTACCGGTCACCTGGCGCATTGCAACAACCGATAATGGATGGACTACCAATGAGAAAGGCATGGATTGGATTCGGCACTTCGATTTCCACACAACATCTCGTACAAAGGGCAAATACCGGCTGTTGATCCTTGACGGCCACGATAGCCACCACTCCGAAGAATTCGAGACCTAGCACTACATTATTACATTTTGTATGGCTCCGCACTCCTCTCACTTACTTCAGCCGTTGGATATTTGTTGTTTTGAGCCGTTAAAGAAGGCTTACAACTGCCAGATTGAACAGTTAATGCGGAGGAACATCGCACATATCTGTTGCATGCACGAGATCCAGCAGGGCCACAGGGCATGGAATTGACCAGTAGGAAGGCTACTGAATAGGAAAAATTGTCTGTCTTCCTCCAACTATCTGCAGCGTTGAAGCGCTGCTTATATACATAAAGACACTGGCAATACATCACAACTGGCGTCATGGATAACCGGTAATGGCCGGAGAGGCCGCGTATGTAGTGTTCTGGATCGTTCTGGCGTGGTGGCAATATTCGGGGTTCAGCGAGGTGTGACAATTGAGGCCATCACCACCCCACTTTTCTTGACAATATCAGCAAGTTGGAGTTTCTTTGTGCATTTAGAGAAGTGTTTTTGCTTCGATTACAGAAAAGAATATCTAGGGGGGTGTTACCGGAGCTGGCCTTGTGCCGTACGACCCAGAAGGTGATATCTAAACTAGATGTGTGCATTCGGACCCCAACACCCCCAGCCTCGAGGCCAGGCACGGCACTACCTTGGGTCTCCCAAACGCCATACAACCCTCAAGAAGCAACCTCTCAGTCAGGGCTTATCAAAATTCGAATATCCAACCATCAAAGCAGCTCTCCAACCTCGCTGTTAGCCGCTATAAACCAGTTTACCAAGGGAGAAATGGGTATAATGCACCAAGCTGCTCTTCTCCGTGCAGAGGTCTCTTCGCTACGCAAGGCCAACGAGGCACTAAGCAAGCGCCGGTGAGCTAAAAAAAAAAACACGTGTGAAGCTTGGAGGATCACTTTCCGTACAAGATGCACAGGATTTGCTGAGCCAGAGGCTGTGGGCGGGGAGGCATTGCAAGAAACGCAGCCGGAAGAGAGTGGTGCAGGGGGGGCCGCACGAAGGTTCGGTGCTGTGGTGTCTGCGGCAAACCTGGCCATAATGTACGCACTTGCCAGGAGGCTGCAGAAGGGTCAGGTTCAGCTGTTGCTGATGTAATTATAGTTGGTTCCTAGCGTTGTTGTGTTGCAGTTGAGGATAGTTGTTATTAGGTAGTGGAAAAGTCACGGCTCGCTTATACCCATGACTCGCTTATAAGGTACGTTAGTTATTTTCTAGGGTTGTGGTCGTGTAATTGAGGATAGCTATGGTAGGGTGGTGGAAAGTGCAGCGCTGCTTATCACGCACGTTAAGAAGAAGTCGAAATCAATGTTAGCAAATGGAATCTGTGATGTATAGTATATCATAGAAAACAAATCTGAGAAATTCCATAACAATCCATTCAAGGCCGTGTGGTGTAGTGGTAGCATACTTGCTTTGGGAACTATCCTTTCACAGTTATTGCAAGTGGTCCCAGGTTCGAGCCCTGGCTCGGCCCTATTATTTTAACTTTTTTTTTACCGCACACATCTTGTGTTTCTTCATTTTGAATAGGGCAATCTGTATGCTTTTTCTCTCTTTCCATGTTGTTTACTTTTGTGAGTTCTTACCTGCTACTGAGCGCTGAAGCATTGCACTTGCTGCTAACAGCCCTTCTCCAAAAACACAACCACCTCAATAAACTTCCCCAGAACACATCGAAGACTAAATGACTTCTCAACAAATTTGTTTAAATATCTGAAACAACAGAAAAAAACAAACCAACAAAGTCACAAAAACAAAGAACCAAGCCAGTATTATCCGGAACCACGTGCAATCCAAACATCCATCCATATCATCTTAGATCATCTATGAAATCGGAGTAGGCTTGGGCGCCGTCTTCACAAACCAGGCCTTCTTATTGTCCTGCTCAACGGGGTACCAGTTCTTGCCATTATCCAGGGACACCTGGTATTTACCCTTGTCGACCTTCAACTTGTACTCTTTTTTATTGACGACACACGTAGTGTAGGTCTTAGCGGAAGAAGATGATGATGCAGAAGCGCTGCCACTGGCAGTTGAAGATTTCTTCTTGTCGTCAAGACTCAAATCTTTAACCTTTGGCAAGGTCATTGCCACTAGTTGTTCTAGAATCATTTGGCACGCGATCCTCGGCGCTGAGGAACTTTGCGGTTTTGCTTGTTGCGTTGGGGTCGTTATCTAGATACACCTTCTTCCCCTTGCTGAACGCAGGCCACTCCTTAGCCGAGACAAAGCGCTGCGAGATAACATTGACGTATCCTTCCTCCTCCTTTCTTGTGGCATTTTTCCACCACGTGAGCCTGACCATGCCGTCCAGCGGAGTGTGGTTCGGTCCTTCGAGGGGACGGTAGGTGTCGTTCATTCCCATGCATCTAAGGGCCCAGATCGCGAGGTTGACGGTGAGCTGGTTGTCAGAGGCATTCCAAGGAACAGACTTGTACTCGATTGCGGCACGGGTTGGGTCGTCGGGGTTATAAGTTCCAAGAAGACGAATACGCAAGGCGACCAACTCGGTCTGCGTAATAATGTAGCCATAGCGTGTTTCCCCGTAGCGACAGTAGGTCTCAATTTGAGAAAGAGACCTGACACGATCATGCTTGACGCTGCAGTGACATAGGTATGTAATTAGCAAGCGATCCTTGTGCATCCTCAAATGGTGATGATAGCTTACCCATGCGTCTTGTCGTAATCTTTCCGAGGAGTGCCCGGTTTATGATAAGGTGGGTCTGTAGTGATCTGGAGTGCCTTGTCCTCGAGCGTCAGCCACTCTGACTTCCACTTTTGCCTCACTTTACTATCGCCATGGACATAGACCAGCTGTTGGGTAATGGCGAGGTTTTGAGCTTTGTATTCTTTTGTCAAGGTGCGATCTAGGAGTGACCAGTCTGGTTTGAACACCGGCTTGGCCTTCCACTCTAGTAATTCCAAAAGCCTTTTCTTTTCCCCTCCCTACCAACGTGTACATCCAATATATTTACCCTATGTCACACCGACCAAAACTACCTACCTAAGCCTCCATGTCTCTACCTATCAGGTAGAGGTACAAACAACCTTCTCCCGATCAGCACTCATCATCCTCAACAGAAGCTCCGAATCCACATCATTCATCACCTTCTCCTTTCTCTCCCGCCTTCGTATCAAGCTCTGCAGACAACCGAGGAGGCCTTGAAATACAAGTTGTAACACCAGAATCTGGACACAATTCGCCACATGACTTCTCGCCGCTTTATCTGACCTGAACCAGGAAGAGCTCAGAACCGGCTCATTTTTGGCTCCGGTCTGCTCACCTCGCTCAAGGTTTGCTCAAGCTTGTATTGGGCTGTCCACTAACATACCGCCGAAAGTTGATCCGATTTTAGGTGTCTGGCGGCTAAAAGTTAGAATTAGTAGTAGCCCGCTCAGACCTGTCGCCTCCGTCACCGAAAAGTGTACTTGAATTATCTAACTTCGTGATTGGGACTGACAGCATCCCTCCAGCTCCCCATAGCTCAACCAGCGATTACTGTAGAGTCGTAGCTCTGACACGATGAGCTATACGCCCAAACATTCGGCTTATACGAGAGCTTTCTTCTTGCCCGGTCCCCATAGGTTCAAGGTGGGTAAAGATCTTTGGGCAGAGGGTCATATGAGCTTGATCCAGCACCTTACACTGCAACTGGAAATAGCCCTGCATTATAACTAACGCTTCAGGACATCGCTGTCGGCTATTCCAGGCAATGGCAATGTCGTGCATAGGCTGGAGAGTGTTGGGATGCTTCTTGCCGAGAACATCGCGCCGCAGTGCCAGCGCTTCCACTAATATCTTCTCATCCCCCTCATACCTCCCCTGAGCATGGTATGCTGTGGCCAGATCCGCCATGCTCCAGATCGTGCCAGGGTGCTTCTAGCCAAGAAGTTTCCTCCGATACTCATATGCTCTTAGGTCCACAGGTTCCTTCTCTCTCCACCTCCCACAGTCATACAGATAGTCCCGACACTTGAGTCAACAGCGCCGCTGCCTCTAACCCACCCCTACACAACCTGGCCCATCCGGCCGCAAGCTGCGCATGTCTGAGATATCTCTCGCACTCTCCCCATAATTCTCGTCGCCTCTCCGGAAATAGAGATGTGGCAGCACGAAGAGCTACCTCCGAAAAATGCCAGTGGTCCGTCCGCCCACCCTCTTGACTTAAGTTATACCATGTAGCCTCTTGCACGAGTTTGTGCATCTCGTAAGCCCCGTGCCGTTCGCCGGACGTGCGCAGACGTAGGAATGAAAAGTGTTGTAGAAGAACACTGCTGCTTGGACCTTGTCGTTATCATCCTTGTCCCCGTCCTGGTCCCTGATGTATTTAGACTTCGCGCTTGCGGTTTTTTCATAGCTGGTCGGTCTTGCTATCATCTCGGCTGCCCTCGCCACCAACTTGAACGGGATGTTTTGGCTATCTACAAATGAAAGCGAGTGGAGAATATTATAGGCAATCTGGTTCTCCTGCCAGATATGCTCGATCGAGATATCCCACGTCTGCATGATGCTGTTCGACACAGACTGCCTGCGGTATCGGTCGGACTCCGTCTCGCTGACCAGTTGCCATCTCTTTCTGCGTCTCTTTAGCTTTGATAAATACTCACCGATTGGGGTTGCCGTCCTTTCCATATATGCTGCCGCCTGTGATACCGCGAGCGGGAGCAAGTCGAGCTCGGCAAGCAGCGCCATGGCGTTGTAGGACTCCTCCTCGGCAATCTCTCTGCACATGACCGTCTCGAGCAGTATCCTCGCCTCTCCCTCCGTCATGCTAGCGACATTGATCGCTCGTCGGCCACCCACAAGGCTGCTGCTGATCCGCTTACCACGATTCGTCCACAACACCGTCCCTGCGGGGCCTCGCGGCACAAAATCATACAGACTTTGCTTGTTTTCTGTGTCCTGACCTTGATCTCTGCCTGATCGTGTCCGACCCACCCCAAACACTGCGAGGCTGTCCGCGTTATCGAGAAGGAGCAGCCAGCACGGGCCCGCCTCGATCCGCTCACGCACGGCCGTTAACAGCTCCAGTCCATCCAGACCATCTGCCAGGCCCGGCCTCTTTGCAATTATCTTGCAGTCCTGCGTAAATGTCGCGGTCCACTGCATCCTCATTGCGTGGGAATGGGCTAATCTGCTGCGCAACGTGCTGTTTCGCCCATGTATTGTTGTTGCGCATACGCAATCCAGGCTGAGATCTTGCAGATGCACCTCGTTGCAAGGCGAAGAGTTGTTGGTAGGAATGGTGTCAAGCTGAAGTGAGGGGTTTGGGTCAACCAAGCTGAACAGAGCTCAGGGGAGCTGAACTAGCGTAGCCAGTTCAGCTGGACATGGTACCATTTGCCACCAACATGTACAGATATAATGGAGGTTCTCTGGCTTTAAAGGAAAACAGACAGACAATTCAATCATTTGGGTAGCCATTCCTACCAACAACTCTTCGCCTTGCAACGAGGTGCATCTGCAAGATCTCAGCCTGGATTGCGTATGCGCAACAAATGGCCACCCAAATGATTGAATTGTCTGTCTGTTTTCCTTTAAAGCCAGAGAACCTCCATTATATCTGTACATGTTGGTGGCAAATGGTACCATGTCCAGCTGAACTGGCTACGCTAGTTCAGCTCCCCTGAGCTCTATTCAGCTTGGTTGACCCAAAACCCTCACTTCAGCTTGACAATTGTGTTGGAATTCATGCCTTGATTTCTGAGGCAGCACTGCAGCGCGCCAGGCCAGTAGACGCCAAGGTTGCCGAGCGGCCATGGCAGAAAGGTCTTGGCGAATTACCTGGTATTAGATGATTTCCACTGTTGACGTTCCACAGGTTGAAACAGAGCGTATAAGCTAGAATGAACTTTGCATGGGCTTTAGGGAGATCAGGACATATCTTGGGGAATGTATGCTTCAATCGGTAATGGTTGCCCTTTCGGCTTAGTGTCACGAATATGACCACATGCAGCGACCCAGAGGGTCTGTAGGGCGCAGCCCCAACCAATCATTGAAACAGGAATAGGCAGGGGTCAGGAACCAATCAGGAGATAGTCGCACTGATCGATATCGATCGCTGCGAGCAGGCTCGCAGGATCGCATAGAAGGTTGATGAAGTTGTTCAGGTATGTAGTTCATGTTGAGATATGTCGCCGGCAGGCTAGTTGTATGCCCTGCCGGGTAGGTCGGAAGCAATTAGCTGAAGACTCTGGGGTCCTTGGACTGCGAGGTACGACGGTGCGAGGTGGCACCGAAGGAAGGCAAATATAGGGAACTATGCCCTGCAAAAGAAAAAGAAATAGGGAACTATGCCCTGTAAATAGAATGGCAGACACTGAACTGCAGGGAACTGTGCCCTGGAAGAGAGCGTGGTAAACCAGTATATTGACTTTGACTGTTTGACTTGAACTTGAACTTAAGAGAGAGAAGACCATTCCAAGTACACTGCGAGGGGAGCCTCTTATAGGCATCCAAGACCTCGTTTTCCTCCTTATCGATCCCCACAACTTCCATCGGTTCAGTTAGCCACAGTGGCTTGTATGAGAACTTTGTAGCTCCTTGTGACTGCTGTGGGCGTTATGGGCGTTGTGGCTTGAAGCCTTTGAGTGCTGTAAGCCACGATAAAGAACATACTGTAAAATCCACAAATAAGTGCTGTATTTCAACAGTTCACCATGCTGATGGACTTGAGGAGAGTTCATCAGTTTGCAATACAAGTTCTAGTACAGGCTTACAAGTACAAGGTTGAGACAAGTCTATTGTTGTGCACCTTTTGACCGCACCGATATATCATCTAGAAGCTACCTTCAACTATTATCCCTTTCAGAGGTTCTGGATAGGGGATCGTCACACTTAGCCGCCGGGCGTTAATAAATTGACATTCCACAGGTCTCCTTCGAAGTTTTGGCAAGCAAGACAATAAAATAAGAAACGCTTTGATCATACCTACTTGATTCAGTTGAGATCCACAAATGGAATCTCCACATTTCGTCTGTCTCATTGTCAATTGCCGTCTATCGTTAACGTAGAACAGATAGACGTTGGTTTACGATGGATGAACTGAGACGCGCCGGCCGCTAGATGAAGATGATCACTGCGGAGACGAACTAGGGCTTTTAGGAACGGAGATCATGCCAGTAAGAACTTGCACGAACCTGGCGCGTAAGCTGGCTGAACAGATCACGTGGGCAAAGGCGCTACAGGTGTCACACGTCAACCACCCTGGCCTGGAGCACAACCAACAACACAGTGAGCTGAAAGCTCTGAGCCAGTTGTTGGAAAGTGAAACGAGCGACGGGTTACCGGTGGCAGCAGCAGAGGCATTATTGACTCGTGTATAATCAGGGAGAAGCGCCAGACTTGGAAGATGCCTAAGGTTATCACAAGCACGGACCACTTTGAGAGAGATAAATACATGAGCAGAAGAGCAGAGCAGTGGGACGAAAAGATTCCTCATCAAGGATCTTGAGGCTACTGAAGATTATTAAAATGAATTGAACCTATGTTGCTCCAAGCCATTCCTACCAACAACTCTTAGCCTTGCAACGAGGTGCATCTTCAAGATCTCAGCCTGGAGTGCGTGTGCGCAATATTACTGTACTATCGCTGATTCTAAGGCGCAGAAGGAAAGGAAGAAATGGCTTAAGGACCGATGGCTGGGTTGAAGGTGTCAATAAAAGTGGTGTGATGGCCTCAATTGCCACACCTCGCTGAACCCCGAATATTGTGTGACGATCCCCTGTCCAGAACCTCTGAAAGGGATACCGGTTGAAGGCGAACTTCTAGATAATGGATCGGTGCAGCTAAACAGTGCACAACA